>LQNS02278115.1:7855832-7870885 GCA_001587735.2 Parhyale hawaiensis | reverse complement strand
CAGGCTTATTTTGTCCAGTTCCTCTAGAATTTTTACATCTTGATGAAATGCTAACTCTTCCAGAGAGGTAATCCATTTACTGGTCTAGAAGCTGGGCCCGTCTGCTACATAATGAAAGATTTTTTCGTATGTCACCTGAAGTGGGGGACGGTTCTGCTGCTCGGATGAATTGAAAGAAGAGAGCACTTATCTTTTATGACGATTTGAGTCGGCTAATACAGCATAGACTTCAGAATTATATTAGCAACAAAAATATGTTAAATGATGGAGCGTCTTCAGTAATTCATTGCTATCATTTTTGACAGGGCGGATATTCTAGTAATATGGTAATACTCTTTGTGTACTGCACGTAGTATAGTGCATTAAAGTAAGCACGTGCACTATACCACTTTTAAAAGAAATGCGGGCACAGACACGAATAAATCCTATTATACAGCTATTTGCCACCATTTCTGACGGTACGGTACAATTTTCACAGTTGCCACGACTATTACGCATGTATTCTAGAATTGATCAAATTATGCAACGATATTTGCAGAATCGCAGCTAGAACGTTATGAGAGTTCCCTGTTGCACCTACGACTACTATGTACTAACTATTCGACAGATTTTATCCTCATTTCTTCGTGATGAAAGCTAATGCTAATGGCTAGTGTGTGGCTGGTGCGGGGAGTTAGTGAATTAACCTCGTTCGCTTTCGCATCAGGTGACGTCACAGCTGAAACGCAGTGGGCGGGGCTTACAATGAGACATGCAAATGAGTTAACCAGTTACGAAATTCAGCTTTGGACAGAGCAAGGTCGGTGACGACAGTAAAGACTTTCCAAACGCGATATTTTAGAAGAAACTAGAGCCAAGATGGCGAGGAGGCTGAGAAACGCATCAGAGGAGTACAGACAAAAATACTTGACCACACATGAATTGCATTGGCTGCCATCATAATGAACAATGCAACCCTATTAATGTAAATATTTACACAAGCACTCGTGTCGCACCGGGGGAGTGTAGAATATCCCCTGACAAAACAAAGTTTTGTCCACTGCGGTACAAATACAGCAAACCAATATGGATATTCTCAATGGGAACAATACAAGGTCAGCTTCTAAGTTTTAACTCTATATTTACTTCAGCAACAGAAAGAAAGCGAGGGAAGAGAGCAGCACAACTCTATCATCTATCAATATAAACAGGAACACAATGTAATGCAATGCAAATAGCATTCTTATTGCTATGTTCAAGTATGTACATACTAGCTAATAATAAGTTTATTCAGGCTTAGTATATTTAAATATTTAAAAAGCGAGAAAAATACTATTATGTATTCACGCTCAGCATATTTTAAACATTTAAAGAGCGAGAAAAATACGATTATGTATTCACGCTCAGCATATTTTTAACATTTAAAAAGCGACAAAAATACGATTATGTATACGCTGACAACACTAAAAAAGTTCAGCATGGATTCTCAAGCCCATAGATAGCACCTCTGCTAATAGGGGAAGGTAAGATGGTTGCATTGTACAAAGAACAGAGCGCTATCTCTCACTCAGTTGTAACGGTGGAGTGCAACAACAGGAATATCCAAATGAATACAACAGGTAGCGCCAAATCACACTATTCATAAACTAAGTAGGTCATGCCAATGATGGCTTAATTAACACATAGGCCATTGCAGCCTCTCTGACTGGTCTATGTACACACCTGCTGAGACAAAACTCATTGCCTTACAGCCTTCAGAAATACCTTATTAATTCCCGTCTCCCTAAGTTAGTCAGGCACTTCATTTTACAGAGAAATTGCACCTTGCAGAAAATAAAGGCTGTCACTTCGATTAATTCATCGCCATTGGAGAAATTTGATCACATTTAGAATCTCGTTGGGTACGCGTGTTTAGATAACAAACTATTTTTAGTTAGAAAATGGCTCTGGTCGCTATCCGAAAGGTTACTGAAGAGCTTTGACAAGGTAAAATACCTGCACAGCACATCACAAATGAAGATATGATGAGCTGCATAAGCTGACTGTGCTTGATTGGCCGCTAGGAGTGGGACAGTTTTCTTTTGCAGAGTTTATGCTCCTCAGATCGCCTAGTCACGCCACTCACGCTTGACTAACTTAGGGAGACGGGAATTAAGAAGGTATTTCTGAAGGCTGTAAGGCAATAAGTTTTGTCTCAGCAGGTGTGTACATAGACCAGTCAGAGAGGCGTGTTAGCCATCATTGGCATGACCTACTTAGTTTCTGAATAATGTGTTTTGGCGTTACGTGTAGTACTCATTTGGATATTCCTGTTGTTGTATAAGCTGACTGTGCTTGATTGGCCGCTAGGAGTGGGACAGTTTTCTCTTGCAGAGTTTATGCTCCTCAGATCGCCAAGTCACGCCACTCTCCTAGTGGCAATCGCATGAGTCATTAAAGAATCGAAATGGAAAAAATTTATTTCTTTGTGACAGAAGTAGGTACAAAGAAGGCAAGTTGCACCTAAGACGTAGCATACAAAATAATTTCATACATTATGAAATGCAACATTTTTATGGTTCAGCTTGTCATCTAGGGTTACATCAAAGAATTTAGAGACGGTGCAGCCGTATTTCCTCGTAACAGATTACCGAAAGTAGTCTAGGATCCTCACGGTTGGTAAATAAAATACAGCTTGTCTTGGCAATGTTTACCAAAATGCGATTGATTTGTATTATTATTATCATTATATTGAGTAGTTTTGATTGGTTTGTAAGAAGGCATCAAAATTTGCTAGTTTTTTGACTCGTATATCAATCACTGATACAGTTATAAACGAAGGGTAAATTTTGTGCTCCAATAAACAGATCATCGAAAGAAATTAGAAACATAAGTGGGCCAAGAATTGATCCGTGTGGGATTCCTAAATTCACATCGATTTTCAGAAACTCCGCGACTGTGAAAAGAAACGAATTGCGATCTGTTGCAAAGTTACAATTTGAACACGTCATTCATAACGCCTCACATTCCTACACGAGGCATCTTAACCAGATATATGCTGTGATTTACCGTGTTACACGCCTTAGTAAAATTGAGCACTATAGCCATTTAAACCTGCCCTTTATTTAAGGCATCATACGCGAAATCTGTAAATTGGAGAGAGGCATCAGAAATACTGTAACCGGCACGGACACCAAACATGTGCATGTTCAGAACCTTACCTTTATGCAGAAATGTAGTCAAACGCACCAAGATAAGAAGTTTAAGGGTACCGATAAGGTAACCAGGGTTGAAATAGGCCAGTAATTAGCAACGGGTAGTCGCTCACCAAACTGGGTACACCTCTGGCGAACTTCAGGGAGTGATGAACTACGCCAGACGTCACGAATTTGTTAAATGAACAGTGACACAAAATAGACACAGTTCATCTGAAAGAACTTTACATATGCCAATTGCGTTGAAGATGCTGGAGCCCTTATGTGAAAAAAGTAAACCTAGAAGCCACCACCTCGTTCGCTTTGAGAGGGATGGGATACACGGATATAGCGCCTGCGCTACCGGTATGAGATCAAATAGTAGACCAAGTGCTAACCCAAGTGCAGTATCTGATACTGTCGATCCTCCATTAAAGCGGCAGTCGTTTATGTGATCACCCATTATTGCAGTAAAAATTTTGTTCCTGGGACTCCACGTATATAACGCCGAATCTTTTTTACGCAGTACCATAACGCAACATTTCAGCTCCTGCATTACTTCTACAGTAGAGAATTCGTGAATTCTAAAGAGAATAGCGATAAACTAACAGATAAGCAATTAAATAAATGCCATTGAAGTTAAAATGCGTTAGAAGTTGCAAAGAGCATTAGCATTATTGAAAGCACAGTTAAGGCAATAAAAGCAAATTAAAAACTAATTTGAATTTGTGCAAGCAGGTATTTGTAATAAACTTTGTTTAACCTCTGTAGCCGCAACTCAGGCGTTGCTACAGAGATGAGTGTGTATTTAAATACCACATAATTTGTCGTGTGGCCAACGTGCACTACTACGGGCAGGAAACCAGGCGCAAAGCATAGTAAGAGACACTCGAGTAGACGGCCTCTTTCACGGCCTTCCACACGAGAGAGATGAGAGAAATCCCGCGGATTAGGTACGCTATTTCGATCGACAGCCCACCTCGCGGAACAGAAAAGGAAATGGAGAACCTACACAACTTTACAAAATTACCCTCATCAGCAGGAACTGCGGCTAGATGCAACATCTCCTGGAGAAAAAGTACTCGGGTTTGCCCCAGGGGTTGTAAGGCCCATATACAGTATATTATGATAGGGATAGGGCCCGTCATAATATACCCGAGAAGGCATTTGGGCAAGGAACATTCAACTAGCACTGCAAATGAAAATCTCAGGCGTGTTGCAATCAGACGCCGGCGTTACGCTCACAGTGTTACCCGGGGTAACAGTGAATGCAACATGCGATCTAAGCGCTCCCAAATAGAGTTACAGAATTTGCAGAAAACACGTACAGAAACATTACTGTTGGTGCATTAGTTTGGCCGCATCCAAGATAAAAAGTTGAGAAAAGTATGCAAAAAGTGCCTCATATGCTAGATTTCAAGCAATATTTGGAAGTCACTCATTTTATAACACAAATTGTTGAGTATCAAAATCTATTTATTTAAACAAAGGCAGTGCTGCCCAACTCGTAACCACACCAATTTGGAGGGTTGCCGTCGGTGTCATCCAGCGATACACAACTTGTGCCGCCGGTCTTTTCACCGTGAGGGCATTTCGCCCTCATGTAATATAAATGGCGTGGTATTATAAAAATTACTCCTACCACGCTGAACCTTATATGTTATTATTATTATGAAAAGCAGAACTTCCCAAGAAATAGAAGGATAATAAAAAGAAAAGATGGAATAAAATGAAATATGCAATACAATAACCTAAAATGAAATGATGCACAAAATCACCGAGCTTAGTCAATTACTACAAGTGAAGAAATAGGAAAAAAAAATCATTATCAAAATTTCAAATCCATTCATTTACAAAAAAAACGAAATATAGTTAACAATCAAACTAAAACTTAAAATACCATAATTCCCGTGAAAATTGCAAATCATGGTCATTTACTAAAATATGACCAAGTGACAAAATAATTAAATGTGCAAAACAAAATTGGAAAGTAATAGGTTTCGATTAAAATTATACAATTGACCAAGCTATCGTCAACATTGGGTCGGTCAGCAGATGCTTTGCATTGCCCGGCCGGTCACTTGAGACCGATCCAGCCGGACGACTTAAACTCAATTTACCTCGTACACAGAATTTTCAAGGAGTATTAAGCATGAAAGTTAACATGAATATTTAGGTTTTTGATAAAAATGAAACTAATTGTAGAATAAAATTTAGAACCTCACTACATATAAAAACATGTTTACAATGTAGCCTATACTGCAAACGTTTCTGAACATAATATATCCATCACCAGTGCTGTAAAATGGAAAAAGAAAACATTATAGAATTTTCGGAATAAAGTTAGGGACGAAAGCATTCACCATAACCCACTAAGACACGTAAATAAGAATAAGAAAATAAAGCAACAACAGCCTAATTAAGAACTTATCTAAAAGCCATGCAAAGGAAGGAACAGACGTGGTAACACCCGCCTAACTACCGACATGCACGTGGACTGTCGATTGACAAAATCTTAGTCAATTTAGTAACACAGTCATGTCTTAGTAAATGGCAGAGATGTGTAAGATTTCTGGTAATTATTATATTTCAAGTTCCAGAAACGCTAGCACTGTCACTAGCAGTAGTTTTACAAGCGAAAGAGCTAATCCAATCAAGTATAGGCGTCTGTAAAATACAGCTTTTAGAAGCCGCAGGAGTAAAAGATAATAGTGAGCACCTAAAATTCCTTTCAAAGGGTCATAACCAAAGGACTTTCCACGTATCAGGTTCCAGTTAAGCCAAACTTCAAAGTAATTCTCTGGACAATCGGATGTATCCTCGATTCCTCATTGGGCAGAGAATACATAATATGCGCAGCTTTGGAGCACCTACGCTACAACTACAGTCTGCTGCAGATCACAGTGTGAGAGCGCGAGTCCCGCACAACTTGCGGGTATATTTCAGCTTACCCAAAGTCACGTGAGAATCACATGAGCTGCCAAAAGAACTCCAAAATTTAGAAACAGGTGGAATCAGAAGAATCGGTTTCAGGGCAGCAAGGGAAGATTAAATCGCACTCAGTCATCATTAATTAGATGAAGTGAGGTGAAAGAATTTGTAAAATTTTACTGAAAAATATGTCCAGTAACTCACCTTTGCAGCCTCCCGCAGCCAGGGCCACCCCAAGGAAGGGAGCCCCAGGCCAAGAAAGCAAGCTCAGCCCCACGCGCCAGCACAAGGAATCACGCAAAACAAGCCCCCAAAGAACTCAGCTGGAAGGTGCGTGGTTGGCTACCAGAAAAATCAACAGGGAAACCACAGAAAAGCAAAACGAACAACGATCAGGACTACACATATTGGTATAAGACATCACCCAAATGGTGAGCTAGTTTTCTCATGAAAACCAACAGAGAGCTCGCTGACACAACATCCTCCGGCAGTGCATTCCACTGGCTAACACATCTCGCGGGAAATGACATACACCCCACATCCGTGCCGAAATATGGACGCACCAACTTCATTGAGTGGCCCCTGGTTACTCCATCCTCAGCTCTTAAAAACAGCACCGACATGTCAGCAGCACCCCCATTACCTGAAAAAACCTTCCAACACTTGATCAAGTCCGCTCGCAGCAATCTGCCCATAACCGAAAAAAGGCAGTTGGAGAATTCAGACAGTGGTATTGAATCTAGGGGTGTTGGGAGGTGTGTGAACCAGGTGAAAGCGACTTGGCTGAGGTTGTCGGAGTCTAGTGGTTACATCGGACATAAGGTTTGTTGACTCCAATAATCCAATATACGCCTCACATGTGCCACGGAAAGTGCAAGCATGAAATCAGGACTCCAACACACACTTTGATCTTAACAAGTTGTTCACAACTACAGATGCTTTACTAACTGCCTGTCTAATATGGTCATGAAACTTCAAGTCCGAATCAACAACAACTCCCAAGTCCCGGTGAGAATTAACACCTCTCAACACGGATTCCGATAGGGACATGCTGCATACTCCACCAAACTGTATCCGCGGCAGAACCTCATCACGGCACACTTTTCAGGATTCAACACTAAATTCCATGACTTGGCAATCCCAAGAAGAACATCTAGATCACTCTGCAAAATGTGGTATCCATCAACGGAGCCCCTGGGATAAGACACATACAGTTTAAATTCATCAACAAACACCTTGACTGAGCAAGACAACAAGGACACCAGAGGATCAACATAAATGAAGAATAATATAGGTCCGAAAACCGAACCCTGAGGAACACCACTAGAAAACGGTCGATCACCACTACAACAGCCATCGATACACACCCGAAACGTACGACCAATTAAGAATGAAGCAATCCAAGACGGGAGAACACCACCCACTCCAAGATCAGACAACTTCCCAAGCAACACGGAATGGCAGACCCGGTCGAATGCCTTCGAGAAATCCAGAAAAAACAACATCAACAGTCTCACGATTTTCCAAACCACGCACAACGTCTGTGTAGGTAAGCAGCCACTGATCTTCCGTAGACCTCCCACAACGAAACCCAAATTGATGAGCCGAAAGAAGGCTGCCATGTTCCAAATACCTCAAAAGGTGGCCCATGATCAGCCGCTGCAATGTCTTACAACAGACGGAGGTCAGGCTCAGTAGCATAATGCAAGAAAGATGATCTAGTCTCTACTTCATGAAGCAATTAAAGGTGCACAGAAGAAGAAGATACACACACACCCATTTAGTACAAGCTTTTGATTATGCGCAGTACTCTCCCACCCTACATATATTAGTTTGAGTAAGTTCTTTCTTCTTGGGTCCTTAGATTTTATTGTTGTATGTAGTTGCATCGTTGTATGTAGTATATAGTTATCTGTAATTTTTTGTTGTAGGTAGGTACATTTCATTTAGTTCCATATTTATTTTTTCTATCGATGACAGCCAGCATAGCTGCCCAGTACATCAAACGATGTATAATGCTTCAGTATCTCACTGATTTTTCAATTACACAGAGCTGTTTCATAGTAATTGACATGGAGTCATTTGGAGATTGCATTTGTTGCACAATGTGTATCCAGTACATCAACATTTCTTGCAAGCTGTGCTGAGTATTGTAGTTTCCATTAAGGCATTAGTGCACTAGTTGTCGATTGTGTGCATGGCACCGCCTGGACCCCGTCCTCAGAATGCCACAGGTATTACTATAGCACACCTGGGTCGAATCCGAGATTACCATCTTGTGTCATATATATGGCATTTCAATGGCTTTGGTTTGTCAGGGGATTAATAAATGCCTTATATCAGGGAATTACAGCTGTCAGTCCCGCCGGTTGAGTGTAGTTTACCAATACTGAGTTAGTTACGAGTTGCATTTTTCTGTTTACATAGCCATTTTTGAAGAAGTCATTTTTGATGATGCATATTCCGCCGCACGGCGACGAGGGGAGTTGTATTGCGTAATAATTCTAACCAAAGTTGCGCCTAGGGCCACCGTGACCCTTCGGGTCCCGGAAGGCCGGCGGCGCGCAAGCCATAACTGAAAGTCCGATGCGTATGCTAGATTTGTGCAAAAGTTCGTTATGTGCCATAGAAGAGACCAAATTGATGGATAAAATACATATATCTGGCAGATAACTGTCTAGATTGCTTCCGAATAGTGAAGTTTTCTTCCATTTTGTAGGGCGATAACTTTGTAGAAAACAGACATATATGGGTAAATTTTATTTTAAATTAAACTTGAAACTATCTGCTAATCAGTTTTGTAGGTGGTGTAATCACCGTAAACTGCATGAGGTTAGTAAAATGACTTAAACTTGAGGAATCGGGAAATTTCTACCACAAACGAATATACCGTTCTGAGACAAAGTCGAAAAAAAAATCTTTAGGATTTTTTTCTTTAACAACTACTAAAAGTGGGATTTATAAGAATCACCACATCGAGACGTCGGGAATACACCACTTGAAGTGGTGTCCAAAAATTTCCACAAGACCGTTCCGAGACCAATTCCATGAGCGTTTATGTAGAGAAGTGAAAAATGATCAAAAATTTTGTCTTTAACATACTATATGGTTGAAATTGTCTAGTCGAGACGATTCTGGTGAATGTTCAAATAAGTATCGCTCAATTAGGTGAAAAATTGGAAAAAGAGTCATATTATGACACTGTGGCAATTAAATCCGACACCCTATATACCAATAAAATTCTTTTGTAAATTGGTCAGACATGTGTCTGGTGTTTCTTCTAAAACCGCAGAGTTTGCGACAAATAATGGTATTTCCGATTTTGGCACTCCTTAAATGGCATGGCACTCGGTTGAACTATAGCAAAAAAGGTGCAGGTTTACCAGTAGTATTGATATGGTGATTGAAAAACTTGGCAACTTTTTCTAATTAGCTTGGAAAATAATTGAAAATTCTTAGGGTAATTTTTCAGGGAAGAATGAATAATTTTACGGTAGATTTTAGACATGAAAACACAAAATTTGGTGAAATATGGGTTGTAAAGTCCGTAGAGTTTCGAATTCTAAACAAAAATAGGGTAATTTATACCAACTTTTGGCACTCCTTTTTTAGGGAAACACTGGGGGAAAAATTCCCGAAATGGAAAAAAGTTCTAAATAAAATATGAAGGGGGCAACTCTAGGCACATTGAATCAAAGTTTACGGACAATCGGTGCCAATTTGTATTTTTGGCGATTTTTTGAAAAAGTGGCGCTTTGGCGTGCCACAACTTTTCTACTTTGGCACTGGCACTCTTCAACTTTTTTTCTTCATATGGACAAAAATTAGGACTACATGTGTGTCAAGTGGCACCTTTGTAGACTCAGCGGTATGCGAGGCGTTTGCCAATGTCTCCCTCCATTAACACACAAATGACAAGATTCAGTGAAATTCAGTGGGAGATGCAGAGACGTCGTAGATTCTAGAGGGTCACAAACACTCTCGGAGACAAAACTAACAACTGAGTTGTAACAGCAGTGCTTGCTAACATAGCAATGGCTCTGCACGTCAAAAAGGCCCGGGTACAGGCCTTGGAGGTCTCCAAAACATGAGGGACTTATTTTGAAACCAGCAATGAAAGCAACATAAAAGCATCAACAAAGAGAAAATTTTTCCACAGATTGCAATGCAATATTGATCTGATCCATACAACTGCGTCAGATTGACAAAATATGGAACGAGAAGAAAGTATTGTCTACAGAATACAGGCAATCGAAAACAGCTACCTCTGCTAACAAAGAAGCAAATCATACCTGTTGATATTAACTGGCGAGACGTTGGTTTAGGTCTCACTCCTGAAAAACAAGCAATCATATTCATTGCAACCAGTGATGGGTAGTATTTAAATACAATTGGATTTAAATACATTTTGTTATTTGAAAATGTATTTACAAATACTTTCGAAAACATGTAAGTAACTACTGTATTTAACTACATTTTTGAGTATCTAAATACAATGTATTTAATATTGTTCAAATACATAATTATATATTTTGTTTAACCTCCGCAGCCGCAACTCAGGCGTTTCAACAGAGAAACTCTTGTGCAGTATTCAAATACCACATATTGGGTAGGCGTGGTGGCCACGTCCGCTACTACGGGCAGGGAAACCAGGCTCAAAGTATCGTAGGAGGCACTCGAGTGGTCGGCCCCTTTTTTTGTGTCCTTCCACACGAGAGAGAGAGACTAGAGATGTCCCGTGTAGCAGGTGGTCGGCTATCTCGATCGGCAGCCCACCTCACGGGACAGAAAGAGGAAAGTAGAGAACCTACCTAACTTTACAAAACTAACCTCGTCAGCAGGAACTGCGGCCAGATGCTACATCCCCTGTAGAGAAGGCACTCGGGACCCTTGGGTGCGTGATGCCCAAATATATTGTGGCAGGGATAGGGCCCCCCACAATATGCCCCTGAGGGCTTTTTAAATACATTTCGTATTACTTTACCTGTTTTTGCTGTGCGTTCTGCCTTGAATGCTTTTCACCTAGCTTCTAAATTTCTCGTATTTGTACGTATACCTGCAGCTCTTGTAATGTAATCATAACTTGCAGTTACTATAGATAGGGTTCGTAATAAGGCTTCGGTAGTATTTCTTTCCTCATTTCTTTCAATTCTAAACTGGTGAGCTAACAAACTGTGACATAAAAATTATGTAAAGGCATGGATTAACGGTACTGTACAGCATAGCAATTGAATGCTGCATTGACTATTGAAGGCAAAGAAAAAGCGCCCTGCTTAGGAGAGCGCACGTCGTTCGCGAATGCTCTGAACCTTAGGTTGCGGGATGCAACCCGGCGCTAAAGCGTATAGAGTTAAACACCGCTCAACCGATCCACAATTGGGTCGTGAATTCCCTCCGATAATAATTACACAGCAGACGGTGCTGTTACATTTATTTCTATGATCAGCATGTAACACTTCTGGTTAAGAACTTGAATTAATTCCGTGTTGCAAGCATCAGTGATTTTTTCGACTGAGCTCGATGGCGTGTCTTAGAGTTTCTTTTGGTAAAAACTGACAGTGCTTGTAAACTATATTAATAATTTTTTTCGATGCGGCACTGCAACCTGCGTTTTACATTTACCGTTGTAATAAAGCAGTGCACATTGTTTTCACCCGCAAGAATACAGCTTCAAGCATATACCTTTCTTCTGCTACTCTTAAAATAAGGTAAAACTCTAAAGGCTTGTAAAATTGACTTTCCAGCGATAGTCAGGGTATTCTAGTTGCTAATTACACTTGCAACACGATTATGAACGGCAAAGCAGAAGCTCTCGTCTGAAGCATCGGACAAGTAAAAAGTATGCGAAACATATTCGTTTGTGGGATCGCGAATAAGTCTACATGCATTCGTTGGTTGTGCAGATATACGTGCGCATTACTCGGTAGGCCCCAGTTGACTGCGCGGCCTTTGTCAATTATTGTCGAAGCTGTTACCACAGAGACGGAAGGATAGAATGATTACTACGACCCTCAGACCATCCCCGTGTGTGCTTGGGACAGTGAACCCACACTGGGACGTAAATGCCAGACGCAGCTTGCAGAGATTCCCAAGAATTCACACTTACTTAGTTGGGCAAGCGGGCATAACCCTCTAACGTCCTGCTGATGCTAATGAAGTCAATCCCAGGACATTAGTTAATTCAGCATCACAAAACAGAGTAGGACAGTCTTAATAGGTAGGAATTATTCGAAACTGAAAACTGGGTGCTGGTTTCGAAAATTGAATAGAATATCAGATAATAAACTTAAACCGATTACTCTTGGCACGCTAACCCCATTATCACAAAGTGGACAAAACAGTCCTATTGGTCTGAATTATCCAGAACATCAAACTGTGCGTTGGTTAGCCCGTTGAATGGAGTATCAGGCGTTAAACTTCAACCGGTTACTCTTGATACGGCCACAACTGAATTCTACACTATAATATGGGAATTTTCGTCCGTCTCATTCATGACTGCTGTCAGTGCCTGACTTGCAAAACGACTCAAAGGGTCAAAACCAACTAGTAATGACACTTTATCGGGGCAGTGAATGTGTCTGTCATTTCAGATCGAAAATAAAAAAGGGTTCCCATTCTAATGAGCCTCCGCACTTAATTTTCTCGCTATGTTTTGAGCAGTGTCCAGTGCGAGCGATGCATGCTGTTGATCGTGGGAATTAAAACTTCTCGTTTATAAATACAAGGTAGATTTAAGGTGTCATCGAGTGAGACTTGCTAGAGTAAAATCAAAATAAATTCATGAGGCTTGACTTGCATAGAACTTAAAATAGAAGTTCTGCTTTTATCATTTTGAATTGTGTTAAAGGTGTAAGAAACTACTCAGACTAGTTTTGAGTGGAATATAATGGGTAGAATCACTTTCTGTCCACTATATATATGTTGTTCCTTTGCCAGCCTGTATATTTCCCTATTTATAACGTAAATTGCACATTACTCTTTGTCAAACTCTAAAAATTGATCGTTGAGTTTAGTCGAGCCTTAGCCTATAGGCTGATCTGGTCCGGAATTTCAAGTACACGCATATTCACTTACCCTCTATGAACAGCTTTACTGCCTTTACATGTTCTGAAACTAATCTAATTACAGCTGCAAGCTCCCTTTTACGGAGCTAGACAAGCTTTTCGAAAGTCTCATTTAAAATCAGATAAGAGTTAATGCATTGAAGTGAGATAGAAAGTGTAAAAGACACCACACAATCGACGAGATCTTTGCCTTAACTTCTGCGGAAAGCTAACAGTTATAGTAATATCAACGTGATCACACATCCCAACTGGGAAGCCAACACGCACTGCTGCAACTTTGTGCCTTCTGGCAAGGCCTCCAAAAAATCTTGTTGAGGCCTAGCTTTCGGTCCCAGAGGCGTAGACGGATTCAATCGATCACAGATTGTCCAGAGCTATGGCGCCAACGACGGAACCTCCTATACGATGGTCTGTTCCCCGGACAATCCCCACTAGGTATGGTTAGAGCCGATAGTCTTGCAACAGCAACTGAACACCGAATGCTGGCTTTACAAGCGAAGCAGAACTCTCCTGCTGGCAACGGTCTCAAACTCATGCAGTCCGGGTATGACATTACCACTGAAGCATCCTGTTATTGCACGATACTTGATTGTTGAGGTGAGGGGTAGGTCTGCTTGTGGCTAGCTTAAAAATGAAATTACCCTGATCGCACACCCCTAGTGGAAAATCCACAAGCAGTAGTAGAAGTATTCTCCTATGTTAAGCCTCCCTATCAACCGTGTACACCGTGATCCAAAGAGAGAAAGAAAGAACCGACATAAAGATTATCAATATAAACGCTTAACCCATGTCCGAATCACGCGCTTGGGAACAGGAAGTCGGGAAAGAAGAGGAAGAATAGAACAAAGCATAATCAGTAGGAGTAACAATTTGGAAAGAAAAACAAAAAAAGTAGGCACGAAAGACACGTCTCAAAGGATCCACAAGCACTGGTTCGTTCTTAAG
The DNA here is from genome assembly GCA_001587735.2 of Parhyale hawaiensis. NCBI lineage: Eukaryota > Metazoa > Arthropoda > Malacostraca > Amphipoda > Hyalidae > Parhyale > Parhyale hawaiensis. Next base: position 7,856,793 of record LQNS02278115.1, on the reverse strand, counting down.
ATGCTATTATGCTAACTGGCTCAAAGTAGTGCAAGGCTGCAGTTCATCACAGTTCATTAAAAGCTATGACTCAGGACTGAAGGCTGCCATGCTTCAGGGTCATGGGAGAAAACATCCGTAAAACACGACGATATTTCGATCCTACAAACCTTATTTCTGTCTGCTTGAATCATTTCCATGAACTATTGATTTAATTTTCAACGTCCATAAGCAAACTAGAACGCTGAAACAGGTGCCAAATTGAAAGCACTCGTCTCTGAATTGTTTTTATATTATCTAGACTTTAGAGTATTACTCACGACTTTCGTCACATATTGTGCTAGTATATCAATATTCAATCATTCATGAACACTAAAAATACACTTCAATTAGTGCGTTTTGGTGCCCAAAAATAAAAAAGTTGAACAAACCATATTTACTGAAGTATTTAAATACATTCATGTATTCAAGTATTTAGTATTTAAATACATTTCAAAATTGTAATTAGTATTTAATTACATTTTACAGATGTATGTAGTAATTAGTATTTAAATACTTTAGTGTATTTGGTGCCCATCACTGATTGCAACGTAATATTTCTCTCACGAATGTTTGCGTGCGATGTGAATCCAAAGCTGATACTTGTCAATAGCAGCATAATTGTAGTCACTGCATTTGCAAGATCAGTCTTGAGAATGAATGTTAGCAAAATGACGTCTTAGATCACTTTTTTGAGCGTAGTTTTTATCACATTCTCCGCATTTGTACGGTTTGTCTCCAGAATGCACATTAGCAAAGTGACGCTTGAAGTCAAACTCAGCAGCAAAAGCTTTATTACATTCACTGCATTTGTAAGGTTTCTCTGATGAATGAATGCGATAAAAGTGACGTTTGATGTCCAGCTTTGCAGCAGCAGCATAATCACATTCACTGCATTTATAACTTTTCTCACCTGAATGCCGGCGAACACTATGACGTTTGA
>LQNS02278115.1:7796170-7812703 GCA_001587735.2 Parhyale hawaiensis | reverse complement strand
CCTGTTTTTACATATTAATAGCATAAGTTGTCGTTCACAGGATGTCAGAGGAGGGAGGGGAAACGGGGTTAGTTTATGACGTGTTGCATCTTCGTTCACTTCGTCCGAAATTGTGGTCACTGACTCGTGGCTTCAGCTTTAAATTACAAGAGTAAACTCCGTTATTAAAACATATATAAATATGCTGGGTGGGCCATACATTAGGTACAGGTGTCAATATCTTTGTCTCAAAAATTCACCGTCATCCGGTACTTTGTTTTAAAGTTATTAACGAAAAACAAGGGTACACTGCCGGTGAAATACATAGTAGTTATTATTGCTTTATTCTTTCTAGGAGCGGTCAATCTTGAGCCTGCAGCGTCTGTTTATTTGCTCTGGTGGCTTGACATCATCTCAGACCAGTTACTACTCCTACTACATCTCCATCAATTACCTTCGTCAACTCAACTGTCTTACGTGTGCAACGACCATCACCACAACCCATTTGATTTTTGGCACTTGTAATTTCTGTACATAACGGCGTTCTGTTCCGAGTTTAGAGTTATAATTATTTCTTGAGTTTGTTCTTTCCAATTTTCATTAGCATCCGCCGGTGATCATTTGAATTTTCTTCACCTGGGAACGATAGCAGCATCATTTAAATCCAATACTATATTGGTGGACCAGTGAGTGTCATTCTGTAGGGTGCATGCCTGTAGTTTGGCTCGTTTTCTTTCTCTTTGTTGTGCATGCACCCGCAACAATATTAATCTACTCAAAAGTGCAAGTATCCATTTCCAAAACAAAGGCGATATCACAGAGGAAGAAAGAAAAGATATACAGTATGACGATAGGGAACACATACACAAGGGTGTTCCCTCACAGGATCAACGGGCATGAGAACGGCAAGTCGGGAAAGAAGAGGAAGAACAGATGGAAGAAACATCAGTAGGAGGATAAAATGGGGAGGAAGCAAAGCGGGCAAGAACGACAAACGTCTCAAAGGTCTAGCTAACGGCTAAGGTAACCTACACGAGCCCCTTGGGGTTGCCGCGCACCATAACATAGGATGGGCTAACCTTACTAACCAAACCCTACGACCTATGACCCATTCTATGTCCAATGAGGGGCTAGGGGAACAGGTTTGGCACGATTTCTCAAGCCTCTACCAAGCACCTTCGCTATTCGGGCAAGGTAAAACGATTGCAGTGTACAATGAACATAACGCTGTCTCCGACCAAGTCTCAGTTGTGATGTGCAGCAATGAGAGTATTTAACTGAATACAAGGCGTGACGTACAACCACCACACAACTATTTATTAACTCTTGTTTAAACAAAAGTATTTCCTTCGAGCGCCACGAAATACAGTCTCAGTTCCCATCTTTTCAAGTTGGTGAGGCAGTTACTTCCATAGAAAAATTGCACGGTAGGGAAATGACGCATCGATTTACTTATCAACGCCAAATCTGAACACATTTAGAGAATTTTGTTGGGAATGTGTGTTGAGATAAGTTATAAATTTTATTCAGAAAATTGTTATGGTCACTATCCGCCATGTATTGATGTGCTTTGACAAGTTAATGTATTTCTATACCACATAAAATGTGAAGGTCTGATGAGCTGCATAGGCCGATAGTGCATGATCGGTAGGCTCCACCTACGAGTGAGACGGTTCTCTTTTGAAAAAATTTTATTCTCCATAAGTTATATACGTCAGTCCCAAAGCGGCAATTCCATACGTCATTACTGCATCAAACGTGAAGAAATACAATTTCTTTATAACAGAAGCAGAAAAATGAAAGCAGACGCTACGTAACGCCGAATATCTAGTTCTGCGTTTTGTGAAACTGGGGTTCACGTCTCTGTGGACCAACTGATATTCCAATGTAAGAGTTCTATATTACAAAATTGTGGCGCAGTGAGGAGCGATAATTGCAAGTGTTTTGCCTGGTGTAAGTATTTAACAGCAGGTTACTCTATTACGAAACATTAACTAAACGGAATTATACTAAAACTTAGTGCATAAAACAGAGGTTCTTATGGATACACACAACAGTGTTAATCAGAGGATTAATACACAAAACTTACGGGCTACGAGAAACAAACACACGTGCACACACACACTTTTTAACTCTAAGATCATGAACCAAAATCCGTCTTCATGAACCAAAATCCGTCTTCATGAAGCAAGACTGCCTGACTTTAGATTATAAAAGTGTTGGAGCCCGGGGCTCCAGTATAATTATTGCGCACAGATGCAATTAACTGGGATTATCACAGGTGTGATTACGTTACAATATCGTGATGGGTTAGGTTATGCTTGGATAGTCGATACATAAAATCAGCCTTTGTGGAAGGAAAGAGGCATGTTGAGCTCCATTTTTGCGCTGAATATGGCGCAATCACTGCAATCATGATTCATAATTCTAGTAAACTGATCTATATCTAGAATTTCAGTCTTTCAATAATTATGACAGCTGCCTCTCAATGCGTATAAATTGCTTTCTTTACCAACAGCAAGTTTTCCCAAAAGCCCTTTTTTCTTAGCAGGGGCTGTTTCTCTGTCAAATTAGGCTAACTGTACCGGGAACCGTCTGGCCTAACAAAATTATACTTATTTATCCTCTCGGTAGATATGACTGTACAACATTCCACTGTTGTCCGCGTTTCATTCTCCTTGGCTCAATCTAAATGAGACTTATGTACTTTTTAGAAGCAGCAGAAGTAGTTTTAATGTTATATTGAATATGGTGAACTGTGAAATGCAGAAACTTCTTGTAGAGTTGGATAAAGTGTGAGGTCGTTCGAAATCTTTTGAACATGACTGGCTCCTAAAAGTCGACGTCGAACTGTATCTATAATTTGAGGAGATGGACCTAATAGTATTCTGGTGTCGTGGAGCTCAGGGTCTTACTAGTTTTGATTACCATCGTCACTCAGGCATGCAGATTTTCAAATCTACCCGACTACTATTTCCAGCGTGAATAAGTGGCCTGGAGGTTATTATTCTCTGCAGAGTTTCAATACCGCGCCCACGTTATACGACGCCAACCAAGCAGTGGGGCTTAGTTTATCATATGTCACAAAAGATTCAATTTCTTTATATTGGCCATCCTGTTGGAAGTTTCAACTGAACCTATAAGCTACTACTGTATGCAAAAATTAGGAACAAATCAACTCCCGAGACGAAATACGGAAGTAAGAGATAGAAAAAAGAAACACTGACAGGGAAGGTCCTTACCGTGGCTCCACACGGAAGCAGGTGTGGGATGAGCCGTGAGATGAGCCGCGTGCCGCTATTGGCGGTCCACATTTTCCAATTTTTTTTTCTTGGTACACATAGTGGGATTGTCAGTCTTCAAACAAGGCGAAGAATCCAGAGGAGATTTTCTAGTCTTTATAATTACCGGTACTTCTCGCCTAAGTCTATTCGTCATATTACAATGCTTGTTTTCTAATTCTTGTGGGCTTTAGCCAATTTCAGTGATGTAAAAATTTACCCCACGTCTTTATATTGTGTCCTTTGTTTGGGAGAAATTCAGTAAGTTTGAACGCGACGTACTCATAGAGAGTGATTGGTCCAGCAGATGATGGTCATCTTTTCTTAAATAAGGAAATTATTCAACAAAATTAATATTATGTTTAGCGTCAACTGCAAGCCAGGACTTGATGCCAAATTTGATAGGAGATACAAACAACAGCTCCAAACACAATTGCAACTTTAATGAACAAGTTTCTGTGGACACAGGTCAAATTGACCGGTCAGTCTTACTAGGTATATAGTCTATTTTTTTTTTAAACCATTAGCAGTATCAGCAAAATTTTTTACAGGAAAGATCATATCCTATAAATAGAAAAAGTCACAAACTATTAGCCATAGCCGAGTGTAACATAACTTGGAAAATGCAACACCGGTCAAACTGACCGGTCCGTCTTTCTAGTGTTAACGCTATCCACAGTCCTCGACTCGTGGAGGTTCCAAGGAGGGCCAGAGAGGTGGGGGTGAAAGTAAAATAGAGATACCGAGGAGATCCTAAAAAAAAATGCGAACCCCGTTGGAAGAGAGGTGCCTGTTAACAAGGGCGGTTCGTTCGAACGGCTGGGAGAACACAAAAGTGTAGAGATCACAAGCCCGATCCTGAGTTAGCATGAAGCCAGGGCCACGCACGCAATGCCCGTACCGCAACTGCAAAAAAAGGAGAAGACAGAAAAACGAAACACCAAGAACAGGGACCCTTCCAAGACCCCGGCACGAAAGCAGATAATAGTACTATGGGATAAGTTGCTAAAAATCATAATAGGTGTCAACCTTGCACTGCAGAAGTGATATACAGAACCTCCTCTACAAGCTCATCCTTTCCCTAGGGACTGCGGTCAGTACAACAGTCCCTGCTAAACAGTCACGAGGTAACCCTGGGGATGTGAGGCTGATTTTTTTCTGACGGAGGGATGGTCTGCCAGAATATACCCGTAGGACGAGGGTTTACTTCTGTAGTCATCTGCTGCCGGCTAGGGCGGCGAGGATCCGGAATCTGAAAGACGCACGAGTGTAGCTTTCCATTGTGTGTTTAAAACAAATAAGTTTTAGGTTGCGGTGGAAGACCAGAATTCTGAGGTGGATATTTGAGAAAAGAGGGGTGTCACACAAGGTAATCATCAGAGCCAAACACACTCCAAGGTTGTCCAAATTAACTAGAGAGGGCTCGGTTCTGCTGAAAGAGAGAAGGATAGGTTGTGCTCTGCGAGGGGTTTTGATAGAGATGAGAGTCGACAGGACGTAGTAGCCACCTAAGGGGACTGCTCGGTGATTACGAATTCTTCAGAGTAGGAAGAGAGGAGGGCGCAAAACGGAGAGGGATGAGGCGAGGTGATCGAAACGCATAAGGGATATCATACGACCCTTGGAAACGCCAGAAAGTATACAGCGGAAGGGGGAAGTAGAGGGGCCATAGCGACACCTGGCAGATGTGTCTGTTAGGTGTTAGTGACAGGGCGAATATCCGCATCCGTGTATATCCGCACTTTCTTCTATCATTCGCACGAGCATATATCCGCACTTTTTTCTAACATCCGCATCCACCGATATTGAAACGGCAACATCCTAAATCGTATCCACGGATGTTAAGATGGCAACATCCGCAATGCATCCGTATCCCAAAGGATTTGAGGATGTGCGGGTTTATCAGTGTACACTGAACTCATTCACTGTACAGAAAAAGCAGATTCTCATTTGGATTGAAATGTGTGCAAGCGCTGTCTCTGTCAACAAAGCATCATCCAAGTTTTTTCTTTTCCTAAGTGCTTTACACACTGCCNTCATTCACTGTACAGAAAAAGCAGATTCTCATTTGGATTGAAATGTGTGCAAGCGCTGTCTCTGTCAACAAAGCATCATCCAAGTTTTTTCTTTTCCTAAGTGCTTTACACACTGCCGTCGTGAGAGCGTGTGTCAGTGTGTTGTGATGGGGGCGAATATCCGTATCTGCATCCGCGGATATCCGCACCTTCTTTGAACATCCGAATCCGTGAATGTTGAAATGGTAACATCCGAAATCGCATCCACGGATATCAGAACTGCTAGATCCGCCACATGAACCGCATCCGCGAATGTCCAAAAAATCACATTCAACCCATCGCTATTAGCTGTTCAACCACAGTATCATGTTATGAACAAGTGAAGAGGATTGGGCTATGTTGAGAAGCTGGTTATAGCTGACCATATCGCGGGCATTGGAAAAGTTCACTGCCAGCGCGACAGTAAGGCTTGGAACTTGGTTTTAACTTAAACCCACAGTGATAGTTTCGCCAGGAGCAGCACAGCGGAAGTCGTAGATCTCTCTGCCCGGAGAGGCAGGTGGACATGAGTTGGCAGGGCAGCCGACAATGTGGGAAGGAGTCTTTCCGGCAGCTTTGCCGTGGGCAAAGTAAGGAGATGGAGCGGGATCAACCGTCATCGTCTATTGAATTGACGGGTTTGGACAACACAATGACAGCGAGGGATCAATTGGAAAAGTTGAGGAGATATAAATATCCACAGCCCTTAGTCCCAAGTTCCGGAACTCGAGAATAGTTACGCTCTTTGGGCCTACGGCGGTGGAATTACTTCCATTCAGTAGCGCTGTGAATATTTTCAGTATAGGAAGGAGAATATGACCCATAGAAAAGGGGCATCGGTTGATAGGCAGCGTGGTTTCCACGAAAATCCAGCACAGGTTTCGGAAAACCCTATGTTCTAAGGTTTTCCGACAGGCAGCAAATCTGATGGGTGGTACGGGCTCATCCAGACACGCTCGAAGAGAGGGACTCGACTAGAGTCTAGAAGTGAGAGGAATGTGTGTGTGCAATGCTGGCAGGACTTCGTGGTCTCTAAGCAAGCCCTCTTGGCAGCGTCGGAGGCCATGCTGTTGAACTTCTGATGTAGGATGCTAATGAAAAAATCTGCAGAGTTAGCAATCTTAATTACATCCCGTTGGCGGGCATGAGCGGGGACCAAGCAAAGGAAATTGAAGACGAAATTACTCATCTTGTCGGAAGAGATTTGATGTTTGTCCACATGAAGTAAAACTTTCCAGGAGGTGGGCTCACCAGAAGAAACAGAGGAAGGAGAAGGCAGCGGGCTAGTGCAGCCTTTATCTGCATCCTATGGGAATTCCAGTCCACTTTGATGAAATTGGTGAGAAAATATACAAATTTGAATCGCTGTTACATAGTCTTCGTATCTAATACGGCGGGAAAACCCACAAGCTCATGCCCTAATAGCTATTGAGCTACTAATGGGCTTTATACTGTAGTACTTTATTATTGTTAGGGCTCCCTTGTATCTTCCATGATGTATTAATTTACTTTATTATTATAATAATCCCACTTTCGCCATCTTCTGCAACCTGGTCATCAAATTTCACGAATGCAACCTAACAACAAAATGAGTAACCTAGCCTATTTTCGCCTATTTCCTTAAGAGCATTACCCGAAACATACAAATATATGAATAAATACACAACTGTGTTTGTTATACCGTGTTATAATCGGGGTAAATCTAACTGATATGCAAACTTTTTAAATGTATTGTCTGCAGGGTTAACTAAAAATAGATTAACTGCCCATGAGCATAAAACCAAATTAATGCTTTTCTCCCCTGTACTCACCAGCAGTAGCCACCTATTTTTTCTTTTAAATCTACTTGAGTGGGTGCCCGAAAAAAGTTATCTTGGATGGTCCTGGATGAAAAGCTGTGTTTCAAGTCCCATATTGAAGACGTGGGGCGCAAGCTTAGCAGGGTTCTCGGCAAAATCTATGCAATATTCAATTATGTTGATCATGCATCATTAAGAATAGTTTACTACTCATTGGCTCATTCAGTGCTGGTCCAGAATATCATCGTTTCGGGCGGGGCCCCACCTTGTCCTAGTCGCAAACTTGAAGTAATATTGAATAATATACTTAGGCGAATACTACGTGTTAGACGTAACGAAAACAAAGTGCCTGTAATGACTTGTAGTGAAATGTACTCGTCTTTACAAATGTTGCAATTTTAGGATGTTTACATCTATTCATTACTCAAATTTTTTCGATTTGTGTTTTATAATTATCCTGAAGTATTTCTAAAGTATTTCAGTCCCCTTAAACCCCAATAAAATTACGAAATGAGACGTTCTGTTCTCAGTCTTAAAATTGTGCGGGTTGACGTTGAGAAACGCGCTACAGTATTTCAAATTGCAATGCTTCTCAATAAATTTCTTGAGTATTTATTAGATTCCATTTCTGATTGTGTTTTAAAAAACGTTTTAAAGAATTCGTCATGCAATTATATTTGCTTTTGCTTAGTGTTGCCCAAAAAGTTTGCTAAACTTCCAGTGGCTATGCAGATGCATTATTCTACAGTGTATTACTACTTTACCAAGTACTTGTAATGCATCAAATGTGTCTGTGTGTAATAGACCTAAAAAAAACCTATCAAGTGTTCTCTTCAAACTCAAGTTTCGTTTCACATGTCTATTGTTGGAGCGTGGACTAATTATTTTTTCTTGCCATTCGTCTACTTTTTGAACAGTCTCAGTATATTCATCTACTCGATAAACTGAGGTTCATCAATTTAGTTGAGTCATTCCGGCACTTACAGTTCGAGATGCATATAGTGATACATATAATTGTGAATCTTTTAATAACAACAGCAATACCTTAGGAAAGTGCATCAGGTAGTACCAATACCTAAAAAACTCTCATCACAAAGTTTCAAATATACGTAGTTAATGCTTGAATTAAATCACAGTTATTATACAGTATTTTTCTTTCACAGAACATACAAGCGTCGACGATTGGTGACACTTGACGGTGAATTCTTGTGTTTCTTACGTTCATTCCTACCTTGCTGTTTCGATGTAGCCTGTCGTTGTTGGTTGAGCGAGCGGTTCCTTCAACATAATAATGCCATTCCAATTCTATGGTAACTCAAGATTTCGGTAATTACCAATCTTTGTCACTCTAGCAGTTTAATTATCGTTTCGCCTTCATGCTACTGGCTGTGTAAATATTCGTAATAGCTTAGCCATCTATTTGTAAGTGCTATTTCTAAGAATTAAATAACTTTAAACATTTAAATACATGCAGTTGAAATTAAATTTCATATGCATACTAAATACTTTATTCGATACATCATATTACAAACTTACAGCATTTAAACGTTGGATCAAGAATTTATCACGTGAGCAAGGGATTATTAAAAATCACTGTAGGAAACGAATGAGCTAGACTTGAAAATTTAGTGATAATGTGGTTCAAGAAATTGCTGAGGTTGAGCGGAGTGTAAGACATGAGCTCGTGTATGAAAATAATGGGACACTCTTTACCACCTCGATCTAGCATGATCCGCCTAATGGAAACGAGGAGAAAATATCGTATATTGGATCCAGACAACCGAAATTTTCTATCACTGCTACAAGGGAAGCATGTCATACTAGTTAATGTTACCTGGTACGATGTTGGTTTAGGTCTCGCTCTTCCAACACAAGCAAATCACATTCAGTACGAAGGTAATGTTTCACTCAAGAATGTTTACGTGCATTGTGAATGTCGAGTTCGTACTTTTCCACAGAAGTATAATCACAGTCGCTGCATTTGTAAGGCTGGTCTCTTGAATGTATTCTAGCAAAGTGACGTTTTAAGTAGCTTTTTTCAGCAGTGGCATAGTCACATTCACTGCACTTATAGGGCTTGTTTCCTGAGTGACTTCTAGCAAAGTGACGTTTGCATTCACTTTTTAGAGCATAGGCATTACCACACTCACTGCATTTGTATGGTTTCTCTAACGTATGTAAGTGAGCAATATGACGATTAAGCATCCACTCACTAACACATGCATATGCACATTCTCTGCATTTAAAAGGTTTCTCAGCCAAGTGTTTGCGAGTAATATGATCAATCACACCCTGCTTTGAAGCACTAGCAAAATCGCATTCTTCACATTTGAAAGGTTTCTCTTCTAAATGCTTGCGAGCAATATGAATGCGGAGCTCATGGTTCGACAAACAAGCATAATCACATTCGGTACAACTGTGGGGCTTCTCTTTCAAATGCATCCGAGTAATATGAAGTTTCAGCTTGCGCTTTGATACGTAAGCATTATCACATTCACTGCATTGGTAAGGTCTCTCTCCAGTATGACGGCTAGCTATATGGTTATTGAGGTCATATTTTGCGCCAGAAGCATATGAACATTCATTGCATTTAAAAGGTTTGTTCGTTGAATGCTTGTGAGCAAAATGCACAACAAGATACTGCTTTGCTGCAAAAGTACAAGCACATTCACTACATTGGAAGGGTCTTTTTCCTGAATGATTGTGCAGGATGTGTCTGCGAAGGTCACGCATTACAGCACATTCATAATCGCAGTTCTCGCATTTATAAGGTTTCGCCTTCGAGTGTTTGCGAGCGAAATGTGTTGAAAGATTACTCTTTGTTACAAAAGCATAATCACATTCACTACATATATAAGGTTTTTCACCAGAATGTCTGGATGCATAATGGTAACTGAGGCCCTGCTTAGTAAAACATGCATAGTCGCAGTCACTGCACTTGAATGGTCTCTCACTTGAATGTTTACGAGCAATATGATGATTAAGTTCATGTTTTGCTACACACGTATAATTACATTGATTGCATTTGTAAGGTCTTTCTTTTGAATGATTGTGAGCAATGTGAGATTGAAGCTGATGATTTTTATAAAATGATAGTTCACATTGGACGCATTTGAAAGGTTTTTCTACAGAATGTTTGCGAGCTATATGATGACCAAGATTAGTTTTCGTAACACTACAATAATCACATTCACTGCATCTATATGGTTTTTCTTTTGAGTGGATAAAAGCAATATGGCCTTTGACGGCCCCCTTTGTAGCACCACAATAATCACATTCATTGCATTTGTAGGGCTTCTGCGTGGAATGTTTCCGGGTGATATGTGAACGGAGGTTTGACTTTGAAATCGAAGTATGACTACATTCATTGCATTTGTAAGGTTTTTCTCCTGCATGTATCCTATCAATATGAATTTTGTAGTCACGGTACTTAACACAAGTAAATTTACATTTAATGCACTTGAAGCGTTTCTTGCCTGAATGTGCATCAGAAATATGCAAAGCGAATTTAGTTTTCCCAATAAAAGTACCATCACGTTTACCGTATTTGCAAGGTTTTTTAGTTGAATGGTCGCCAGCAAGATGAATGAGATGGCTACGTTTCGTTCGCCTAAGAGCAACGCGGAACGTACGAGATGATGAGTCACACAGCTCGACTGAGGTCTCACAATCGACAGCTGAGGAGGTAGTCGCAGCGTGGGTCTCACCAGACGATTGTGCTGCAGGCCTGTCACCACCGTGAGGGGCTGCAATTGTTCTTTCAGGCGACGGTTCCGTCCTCTCAACTGCCTGCAAGCGAATGCACTGTATTAGATGTAATTTTAAACAATGTTAAAAGGAATATTCATGGATATGGATACACATAGATACTAGAGTGCCTGCAGTGTCAAAAATGACAGCAAGTAATTCGTTAAAACACTTTTTCATTGATTATACTTTCGTTACTAACATGCTCCTGAAGGATACGCTACAATGACAGATTCAAATTGTCGTAAGAGATGAGTGCTCTCTCTCCGTTTCTTTCCTTAGGTGAAACGGGAAAAATAATCAGTCTATACTGGCAAGCAGTGACGCCTACCTGAATTTAATTAATTTCACCGCTGCGTATCCTATATACGGTTAGATATATCTTCAGCTCATCAAAATTTTTGTGCCCAAGAAAAATATTTTTGGTTCACAAACAGGAAATACAGGATCGTGAAAACCGCATCTCCTGCGATCTGCTCATCTACTCAATTTGTACGTCGTGAACAGGTAGCAAATAAATACTTCAGTGTATGGAGAAAGTAATAAAAATCAGATTCAATGGCAGCGCTACAAGAGTCTGTAAATAACGGTATTTGCATTGTTTGAATCTTAACGTTGGCTAAGCAAGATTTGCATTCACTTGAAAGGATTCCTGCTGTGCCATTTCTCCACCTGATATTTTTTGATGGTTCCGTTAAGACCGTAACTTGAAAGATACAAATATTTAGACACACATATATGTATAAATACACGATATTTAGTACACTATACTTATATATATATATATATCTGAGTACTTTGGTAGCAACCCTTATTTTTAATCAAACTTGTATATGTATGAGTAGTATATAGACCACGCACTAGAACACAATCATAACCATCTAGCAAAATATACACCCTTCCGACAATGACAGTGATAAAACCTCGGTGAAACAGAGCTCTACGGGCAGTTCATTTATTCGCTATAACTTGTGATTANAACTGGTTGAGCTAACGATCAAACGACGACACAAAGGCCATTCAAACGACGGCGCTAAGTATTAAACGCACATTGAAGTGCTAGTGGAACCAGTCCTGGACTCACCTAACCTATATAAGGGCCAGTAAATTAGAAGACGAGTTGTAGTAGGGTGGTGGTGGTATTGGTGGCGGACTAAGGAGTGCCCGGAGGGTTTATCTGTCGGGAAACCTATGAGATGGTGCCGTAGATTTTTTTCACGTCCTCTTTACGTAGCGAGAGATACCATACCCCTGTTTACGATATGAGAAAAAGTCCTCTTTTTTGTCACGTCCTCTTTACATAGCGATAGATATCATACCCCTGTTTACGATATGAGAAAAAGTCCTCTTTTTTGTCACGTCCTCTTTACGAGCGATAGATATCATACCCCTGTTTATGATATGAGAAAAAGTCCTCTTTTCCGCCACGTCCTCTTTACAAAGCGAGAGATACCATACCCTTGTTTACGATATGAGGAATGTCCTCTTTTTTTGTCACAACCTCTTTACCTAGCGAGAGATACCATACCCCTGTTTACGATATGAGAAAAAGTCATCTTTTTCGTCACGTCCTCTTTACATAGCGAGAGATACCATACCCCTGTTTACGATATGAGAAAAGTCCTCTTTTTTGTCACGTCCTCTTTACCTAGCGAGAGATACCATACCCCTGTTTACGATATGAGAAAACGTCCTCTTTTTCGTCACGTCCTCTTTACATAACGAGAGATACCATACCACTGTTTACGATATGAGAAAAAGTCCTCACTTTCGTCATTGAGATGTTCTTTTTCGAGAAGCTAGTATACAGCCGTGTTTTTGGTGCAGACAAATTCCAACCATACGTAGAAAAACAAAATAAAATGATTTTCAATGAGATAAAATACCCAAAACTTCTTGAATTTCAAGTTATATCGACTTAGAGAAACTTAATGCGATAAGAGGGACGTTGTGTCCACGTAAATTTTAGCACTAAAATAGATAGTTCAGCACATTTTCCGACCGCACTCCTGCCCACGTGTTTACATTGAATCAATGCTAATGATTATTTTGGCGAATGACATGAAGATTATTAAGCTTGAGCCTAATGATGAATAATGTGAATGTTATAACACCACCGCAAGCAAAATACACGTCAACTGTGAACAGAGCCAGCTTGGAGAAGTTGGGATCCCTTGTTCTCTGCTGTATGGACCACTGAGAAAATTGTACAAGAGGTCCAAAATCTGGGGCAGTAACCCTTGCATTTTTTTAGACGATACGGATGTAAACTCTGACGACGTAGTGTCCGCCATACAGTAGTGTGGTAACGCTAAATGCTAAGTTTGACACTACTGATATTTTTCCTAACCATCAAACGCTTGCACATTTTATTGTACAAAATAATGTAAACTACTATGGTGGGTCGGAAATGTGCTGAATAATCAAAATTAATGCTAACATTGGCGCGTACGTAGCTTCCTACTTAAAGCTTCAAATTTCAAGTCATTGTAACTAGAAAACTAAGGAGTTTTTGGGGATTGTATCGTTCCAGAAAATCGATTTATTTCGAGTTTTTTACCTATGGATGAAACTTGTCCATATAAAAAACCCTGTATGCATAAATGTCCTCTTCTTATTCTCCCTATTAGTGGTATATATGTCAAATAATGTTTAATGAAATTACTTTATTACAGACAGCTGAAGAAAATACAGAAACAAATTCAATTAAACCATACAACAGATAAAATGTTTCAAGACCACTGGATTAGTCGTAAGACTATTTGGGGCAACGAGTACCTACCAGTACAATCTCTAGCTGCTGACTACGACATAATTTTCATTACAGTAACTTGTTGGAGCCACAGATAGAAGTAAAGAAAGTCCAGAGAAGAAGAAGGAGGGGACACAGTGCATATCAGGAGAATCGTTCGAGTCTCAGACTCAGGCACAGTGCAGGTCCACACAGGGCCTGTGTGGACTGCAACAACACGCCGAGAAGCAAAGGGGAGAAAAGGAACGTCACCAGTAGAATCGCTGTTGATGAATAAAGCAAAGTAGGCACGTAGGAAACATATCATGGACGCCCAGCCCAAATAACCGAAGGGCTCCCGCAGAGCACGACATAAAACGAGTGAGCCTAACTAACAAAACTCCAAGGCCTACGAACGATCCTCAGCACTTCTCAGAGCGACGCAAGGCAAAACATACACAATTGCTGAATTAGGCAAATTAGCTACGGGACGAGCTGTGGTTCAAAGAGTGATTTTTATGCTATGTTTTATGTTTATGTTGTTCGGACGAGGTATACTCGGCGTTCTGGTGCTCTTCATGAGTTTGCTTTGGAACCGGTACGATACTGTTCGGCGCAAGTATTCTCATTTGTTTCTTCCATCATGTGTGGATGTTTGCAATGGTCTTGATGGCTGTCTTTGCTGGTGAGGGAATTGGCAGCAATGAACGATCTGTACAGAGAGCTATTGTGTGATCTTGCATCCTTGCTTTTATTCCCTTGCTGGGCTACTTGCGAGGGGGTTTGTTAAACTTATGAAGTTTCTCCGTTCCCACGTTATCAGTCTAGTGTAGTTTAATAACAATGTAAGCTTTTTTTCAGGTGGGATATTATTCCAAATTATTTTGACAACTTGGTAGAAAAAGGATGTCTGACATTCAGATTTCAAAAGCACAGTGGAGGCAAATTTAAGTTAGCACCGAATCTGAACCGAGTGCCATAATAGTGAACTATTTCCAGTTCTCAAAACAATCTAGCAAACTCACACAATCAAGAGAAAAATTATCGAATAGCTTGGGCATTTTGTACGGATCCTCGAAAGTCATGACATGGCAGGTGCTATAGGCAGCCTGATTGTCAGCAGAGAGCAGCCTCTCACATCGGTCCTGCAGGCGTCGTATCACACGCAACTCGGTCTGGCTACTGTGTCCCCACAGGGTGATACAGTACAATAAGTAAGGGTACACTAATGACCAGTAGGTACAACTTGTGCAGTACAGAGAGCGGAACGAACGAGTAAATACTGGCCATGATACCGTGGAAGCGAGATACCTTTGATCTAATGTTACGAACATGACTGGCAAAGGATAATCTGTAGTGCATAGTGCTTCCTAGAAACCTGTACTCAAAGACTCATTCAGTATTGACGCGACGGATTGGTAACGTATATACTATCGGTGTTTTTATTGCGGTGGTAAAAAATAATGCAAGACGTTTTAGCAAAATTTAAGGAATATGATGGGCACGAGACCATGTATCGTTGAGCTGCAATTGAGTGTTAGCACAAGTAATTACGTTTTAAGATCTTTACCTATCAAAAATGGTGGCATCATTAGCAAAATGAGTAAAATGAATGGCTGGAGAAGATAAATGCACATCGGTGAACTATAAAAGAAAAACTAATGGGCCCAGTATAGATCCTTGAGGAACACCTATGCCTACTGGAAGCCTCCCTGATTTACTACCATTTACATCCACATACTGACTTTTGTCACTGAGATACGAAAGCCATCTTCATAATAAGCCTCGTACACCGAGCAAATGCAACTCTCAATTAGAATCTTATGATTGACAGTGTTAAAGGCTATTGAAAAGTCCAAAAAACTGCAAGAAGACATTCCTAATCATTAAATGTTCAATAAACAGACTAGGAAAATGACAAAACTGCATCACCGGTTGACTTCTGTCGGCGAAATCGATCCTCAACTAAAACTTCGTTTTTGATACATAAATTATTTAGTCAGAGGAACATAACCTCGTCAAAAATCTAATTCGGAAACAGTGTAGATATTGAGCCGTAATGATCCACTTCAGATTTGTCCCCGCCTTCATGAATTGGTATGACACAAGCAGTATTCAGGCAGTCTGGATAAGTTCTACCTACTGGCACAGAACTATCAAGTCAGCAAACACAGGAGGTAAATATAGGATAAACGTTTATATGCAAACACAGGTATTGACATGACATCACTCTCCTTGTTAGGAAATGAATTAATAATTGCACTAACTTCGAGACTGTCAGTGTCTAATCGTACAAATGACTTGCAAACAGCCGTGGGGCACACACTTACAAGGAGATCCAACTTACGAGGTACCACACACAAACACACCTATACGAGCTGCTTAGGTTTTTACGGGGAACGAACAGAGCTGTCCGTCAACTTATTCTGTCGCTGTCCACACGTAGAAGTGACCTTCAGTCAAATGAATGATGCCGAGCGTTCAGTTATGATATGGTTTCTTTACACTTTCACTTATATTTCGCGTCGGTTTGAAGTCACATTCGTATCCCATAATCTTATTGTCTGATTTTAATACGAACAGACTATTTTCAATTATATATTATTATATAATTATTATTATATTATATAATTATTATTATATTATATAATTATTATTATATTACATAATTATATTATATTATATAATTAAATTACATATTATTACCCAATAAAAGTGAAATCAGCACGCAGCAATCCTCATCGGGTCGAATCAAAGATGGTGTCTTGGCTCTTAGTACAACATTTGCAGCTTAACTATTTTTTTCTTGCAATAAACGGGAGTGCAGTGATTCTGACTGTTAAAGTGACTATAAAAAAGCATTTTTTGTCGACTTGTTCATGATATGAAAATGCTATAGAAGACAAATATAGTATTTATAGGTTATGTTTACTACAATTGAG
>LQNS02278115.1:7672155-7684719 GCA_001587735.2 Parhyale hawaiensis | reverse complement strand
CGCTCATGCATCGTACCTCAGGCAGCCCCCCGCATCGTACCTCTGGCACAGCTGCATCGTACCTCTGGCAACCCTGCATCGTACCTCTGGCAACCCTGCATCGTACCTCTGGCAACCCTGCATTGTACCTCTGGCCGCCTACTTCGTACCTCTGGCACTGCATTGTACCTCTGGCACCCTGCATTGTACCTCTGGCATACCCCCATCGTTCCTCTGGCGTCCCTGCATCGTACCTCTGGCACAGCTACATCGTACCTCTGGCACCCCTGCAGTGTACTTCTAGCACCCTTTTATTGTACCTCTGGCATCCCTGCATCATACCTCTGGCATCCCTACATCGTACCTCCGGCACCTTTACATGTACCTCTGGCAGCCGTGCATCGTATCCCTGGCACCCCTGCGTGGTACCTCTGGTACCCCGCATCGCACCTCTGGCACCGTTTCATCGTAACTCTGGCACCCCATACCCAAGGATGATGAGACTGCACAAAGGTTACACGGATATCTTCCATATACGTGAACTAATTATTAACCTAGGATAATATAGTTAGCATTTGCTGTTGATTAGATCCGAATAACGACCTCCTGTTTGTTGGTTATCGTTTTGTAGAAATTGTTATTTGCAGCTGAAAATACTCAGATTATTGTGAATCTCCACTGATGACTGTTTACCGGTCTATGGGATAATCGATATCTGCGGGGGCGGCATTGCGTATTATCTTGCTATAATCATAATATAGATTTCCTATTGGGTATAGAAAACGCGTCTCTAAGACGTCTTCTGAGCTAGTAATGTGAGGCCCCGTCCAGACTACCGCCAAAATCTTTCCACACTATGGCGATTTCGTTGACCGCAGCGAATTTTTGTCGTCAAAAGCAGCTTTGAGCGTTTACGTGACCGTCCTACTAGCTGGATATTTTCGCGCGATTTATGCACCGAACAAAGCAGGCTCACCGTGAAGTATATTTTTCCTTTCACGCAGTACGAATAAATTAGGCGTTACATGAGATTATCTTGCTTCTTTATGAATATTTTACAAGCTTTAAGCTTCTCTGAGTTCTAATTCACTGCAAGTTTGCAGAAAAATATGAAATTTCACTGCAGTAGTGACAGTTGTGACGAAAACTGAGTTGACGGTAAGTATTTTATCGACGTTTTGTAGTAACACAGCTGTCTTTAGGAGACAAATTAAAATGTCCGAACATTTTGCCCTACGCATGGGAAACATAAATTGTCAAGGAACTCCAGTTAAAAATTTATGCACATGACAACTTCAAAAACAATACCGAGTAGTAGTAAAGAAAAGTGTGAAAATGTCAACCCAAGATCAGTTGGCAGTATGCGATTCGCCGAAGAACGCATAGAAGTAGTATCTGTCTTTAGAATCATTGCTTATTCATAGTTATGTCGATACAACAAGTAACTTAAGTTATTAATAGTGACAAAAACAGCATCTTCTTTGGACCAAAGAGCGTGAGGATCAAAGTTTTGCGGAACATCTGCGCTTAATAGACAAGCGTCGTTATTATTGGCCTTACGACAGCGTGGACACTGCTGCGAGATTTCCGCTGCGTTTTGCGAAATCGCTGAAGCGTTTTTCGCACTTATTAGCGGTAGTCTGGACGGGACTTAAGTCACTACCAATATAGGGCATCCAAAACACTAGGCTGCCCTAATTACCTCGGTCGAAAACATTATGTTTTGTTGGAAACGCTCTGGCTGTTTGTTTGTTTTTCTGACACCAAGAGAGCTCAAACTGTAAAGAACGGAGCTTCATGATATTTGCATGAATAATAGGAATTCTCCGAAGAGTAGGTATACAAAATATTGTGATGATCTGTTAGTCCGTTTGTATGCATGTCTCCATGTTTGTTACTCCAGCCAAAGAGGTTTTGTTTTTGTCGAGTTTATCTCTTTATCTGTATATGTATCTGTCTGTTTGCCTGTCAACAGGATAACTCAAAAGTTACGGATAGATCTCTACGAAATGCATAGGGATCGTTAGGCATGTTAGGAGTTTGTGAAGATCCGTTCAATAGTATGTTTGTTTGTCTGCCTATTTTTTCTTGGTATTTTAACTCAAAAAAGTTGCTGGCAATTTTTGTTAAATTCACATGAATTGTTAGGTATGTTACGACGAGAAAATGACCAAATTTTGTAATCTCTTTGCCAGTTTGTTTCTCTGTTGGATTTTATATATGTCAGTTACATAACTCAAATAGTTATACCCGGATCGTTATGAAATTAACAGAAATTAGATTATATATTAAAAATATTAAAAAATAAATAAATTACAAAATTTTTATGCTCAATGGTTCATCAGTTTCGTTTTTGACAAATGTTTGTCAACAACGTTACTCAAAAAATTATGAACGGATTTTTAAGAAATTTCCGAGAAAAATTAAAAATGTTAAATAAATAAATTAAAACGCGCAAATGACCCAATTTTGTAAATGATCCGCAGTCCGTTTGTACGTTTGTCAAAATGTTTGTCTGAACATAACTTGACAAGTTTATGACGGATCTTCAAGAAAATTACAGAAACTGTAGAAATTGTCAGGATAAATAAATAAATAAAATAAGTATCATGTATTTTCTCACATGGATGCAGTGCCCAAAAAAACAGGGCGCTGCAAGCTGAGGTATTCATGCATGCTCTTACAAGTAATATCCTTAAAACTAAAACATGGGACAAGATTTACTGTAGACTTGGGGATTTACCCACGTAGGTAGTCAGTGTTAATCAGTTAGAAACTAAAGAAGTAGGACAACTTTTGACAGAGACGCAAGTTTAATACTTTTCATTCTATACATTTTAAGAAGAAAGTTCAAAACTTGAAATAGATATATTGTATACGCTCTGAAAGTTTGAAGTAAAGATACTAAAGAAGTAGCACAATCTGTGACAGACATTCATGTTTAATAATACTTATTTATCCTATATATGATAAAAGAAAATGCAAAACTTAAAATAGACATATTATTCGTTGAAACTTTGAAGTAGGTGCGCGTTCTATGTGGGGTTACAAGCCTAATTGAATTCTTGATTGTGATTTTGTTTAACGTTTTTAGTCTATCTGCAATAAAAATAGAGAAACTTTAAAACTAAAACTAGACATACTACAGTTTAAAATGCGGTGTACTTTTTCCAGGGCATGACAATTTTCATATCCCTTAAAATATGATACGCATCAAGAATTGTAGATAACATCAACTGGACGTATTACAGTTTGAACTAGGGCTCTCTGAGAAGGAAGGAGAGAAATAACAGTTATTTTCTCATATGGATTCTGTATCCAACGCTAACTTAAGAATTATTATCATATTCCTGGTTTTACCACCTCACCCACGTCATACCACGTGATTCAAGCAGTGAGACTTAATTTATTATGTCGCATCGGTATAAGAATGTTTCATCTCGGTATTCCTGCCGGTAAGTCTCGGTTAGCCAAGTGCGCTACTACTGGCGGGAAATGAAGCGTAAAGAATAGAAAAAGAAACGAGAGAGAGTAGAAGTGTCGGTGCACTACGATCGACAGCCCTCCATAGTCCATACGGAACAGAAGGGGAAATATAGAGAACCTACCTAACTTTACAAAACTAACCTTCTCAGCAGGGGCTGCGGCCAGCTGCAACATCCGCTGCGAAGAAGGCACTTGGGCTAACTTATTAATAATAATGGTAAACACTAACATAAGAGAATTATCATCCAGTTTGTTGAGTCACTGGCACAAAAATTCGGCTACTCAAGAGTTCTAGCAAAAACGGTTCTTAAGAGCATGAAATGCAGTTTGCAGAAGACACTCGGCTGGGGCGAAAAAGGGTTTTGAGAGTCTGAAATAAAGTTTGCAGAATACAAAGGCTAGGGCAAGACATAGCGCACTAGTAAACACTGCATTTACAAGGTTTCCAAACGAGGGTGAAAAATGAAGCATGAAGTGTAGAGGATCTAGACTAGCTAACCATTTTTCCAAGAGTGAGAAAGAAACTGGCTGGCATTGATGACAAGAAACAACGAAGAAATTTAGAGTCTAAAGGCACAGTGCAGTTATACTTACAGTACATATTACGATGCTAGCTCAAAATAGAAAGTGGCCGCCCTTGATACACGTAACACATTTTATTCTTTTTTTGAGAAAATTGATAAACCATATAGTGCCCAGCAGATCAGAAGCGTAGCGCCCTAAAGTATTCATTCTTATTCATAACATTTTTGAAAGGTAATACATGGGACAAGCTATATTCTTATCAAATATAAGATAAAAATTGAATAAAATCTAGGCCAAAGGAAAAAATACATAATACAAATTGATATACGATGCGCATGTTATGTGACATAACACTTCTATACCGCCTCTGGCGAAGACTAAATAAAATTACACGTCAAAATAAAACATAGTATCTATGTACGTATACAAATGCGCTGCACGTTGCGCAGCAGGGTGGCTGTGACTGTATCATAGACTGAGTGAAATTACACAACAAATGAAACGTAGCACATTTACAATGCGTTGCACGTTACGCAACAGTGAATCTGTTATTATTCATATTTTGGATGTATTAAAAAGCTAAGACCAGACGTAGAAGATATCAGTTATTGAGATTTCTACCACGGGCAGAAGAGTATGCCTTGTCATATATGCTACTTATGAGGAAGCTGAGAGAGAGAGAGAGCATAATTTTAGGTCCAGGGAGTTGTTAGCTTCGTCTGTTAGCGCACATAAGTGGTGGTCCACTTTGAAAAGCGCCGTGCTTGGTGTGAGCTCTTCTATCCCCCCCCCCCTTTAAGTGGTGCGGGTGGTGATCTTGTTGCGGACCCCGCTGCCAAGGCGGACCTTCCGTTGAGCTAATTTGATGGGAAGCAGAGCCTTGACCGGGTGCGCATTCCTTTAGCATGTGATCCCGAGCCGAGGTTCTCCGGTTTTGCTTTCAGATCCTCTGAAGTGCACCGCCTTCTTCTTCACCTGGACCCCTATGGGGGCACGGATCCATCGGGTATGTTTCCTTTCTTTCTTCGGAGGGTGGCTGGTGTGCTCGCAGCCCCGCTTGCTTCCGTATTCCGTCGAATGTTGCGGCTGGGCTCTTTTCCGGAGTGCAGGCGTGTTGCCCATGTGACGCCTGTTCCGATGGGCTCGGTTTCATCCCGTACCTCTGATTATAAACCCATCTCGATCACACCTGTTTTGTCGAAAGTTTATGAGAGGCTGGTTGCGTCGAGATTGGGTTGTTTTCTTGAAAAGCAGGATGTCCTTCCCCCAACACAGTATGGTTTTCGTAAGGGCTTGGGAACCTGCGATACTCTGCTTCACATTTCTCATGTGTTGCAGTTGGCTCTTGATGGGGGTCATGATGCATGGTTGGTAGAGTTTGACTTCAGTGCTGCTTTTGATTGCGTGAATCACCTTGGGTTGCTCCATAAGCTGAAATTGATGGGTTTTGGTGGTTAAGTTTTCATGGTAATTAGTTCTTTTTTATCTGACAGACGTTAATGTGTAGTTGTTGATGGGAAGATGAGTGAGTTTTTGGACGTGGTTTCTGGTGTCCCACAGGGTAGTGTTCTGGTCCCTCTGTTATTCATTGTATATACAGCGGATCGGTTTGATCTTGTTAATAATTTACTTGTTGGTTACGCTGATGATGTTACTTTGCTGGCTGTTGGCGATAAGCCTAGTGATAGGTTGGAGGTTTCAGTGAAACAGTGATTACAGGAAATTAAGATTTTTAGGGATTTCATGAAATTACTGATTTACACATTCACTGTACATATATAGCACACAATACAAAGCCCTGCAGCGTAGATGCATTTAGCACATGCTAAAAAACAATGGAAAGAAACAGGAAGACGAAATGAAACTCAGGGATGAGGTAAACTAGAGCAAAGACAGACGGAGATAGAATGGAAGACAGACATGAGAAACGCACCCTGTACTTTCATGAAGGCTCCGCACCTGACAGTAGCTAACAAAAATTCTTGTTCTGCTGCGCTGGGGTTGAGAACTGAGGCAACAACAGTTTTGGATTTGTTTCTATAAATAATAAAATATTATACCAGGGGAATCGTACTGGTCTGGGTCACTTACAGTGCCTATATAGCTACTAAGGTTCATAAGTGAACTTTATAAGTGAAATAGTAAAGTGAAAATAATAAAAATGATCTGTGGCACCTATTAAAGAAAATGCTGAAAATGAAGCCCAATCCCGCCTGTCGCCTTTGCAACAAAGAAAGACCTTACGTTTCTTATGACAGCACCAGCATGCGTTACTTCTGCCGTAATTATCTAGGGCTAAAATACATACCCAAGTCCAGAACGTTGAAACAAAGGAAATTTAATGAGCATCAATTAGGAGACTAACAGAGTGACCACATGCTTTCCCTAAACGCTCGGTAGATCTACAGCATAACTGAATTAAAACAATAATAATAATTCAATTACACACCAAGTACCATACTCTACGCAGACACAAAAATCATAATGCTTATATTAAGCAAAGTAATTGACGATATACAATCTACACGCTTTGTTTATAGCCCCGGCTCTGGGGTGTCTGTGTACATTTCTCTTTCACGGCTCTACCATGTATTTTCCTATTTCATATGATTAGGACATTAAAAAAAAAAGTTGGGTAGAACTTTCGCAACTGGAACATTTTTGAGGAGGGGGGCATGGGGGCAGCGAAATTAAGATTTCGAGGCTTTACTTGTCTGGAACTCTAGACAGGTGCGCTACCTGCGACCAGTTTATTTGAGTATCAGGTGTCGCGTTGACCATTAATCGTTTGCCTGTTACCGGCGAGACTTCCAGGATGTCAATTTCACTTCGTAAAATGGATACATCAGTCGACCTAACATTGTCCGGTTGCTTCTATTACCAATCACTCGATTTAAAGTAACGAAAGCCAAAGCTCCTGTTTGTATTTCGGACAAGTTCCTGAGTCGAGTGGGCTTTGCTTAAATCGATTACGATCGATTACGTTGCAGTGACAACGTTGCCGATCGAAAGAGCCCTAGATCTTGGAAGAAGGTACAGTATATGTTTACAGCTAACTGTGCGCCTTAACGCAAATAGACAAAAGAAACTAACAAAAACGAAGCATGATGTAATCATAAATATGACTAGATACATCATTATAAACACTGAAGCTGACGCACGACATGTATTACCTTAATGAGCAAATGCCCACCTCCTTATAATGAAAACTATTTGGGCTCATTCCTTCGGTTGGTGTTTTCTAGCCTCGTCTGTTTTCAACTGGCATTCGTTGCCAGGATTTGTGCTCGGCTTCGGGGATCTGCAGGCGTTCAAGTGAATGGTGTTTCGATTGACTTCTCTTAACAACGTCTCAGGCTTCCTGGTGTTACATAAAACTTGATTCGGGTTTCATTACTTGCACGTGCAGGCCCGAGCGCGTAGTTTCAATATTATTAATAATACTAGATATTCCTGAAACTGTTATGTTATGCAAATTGAATTTCCTGGCGCGAGAAAGTAATAGTGCTAACTGTTTTAGTGCAAATTTTTAGACATAGGGAAATTCGCAAATTTGGATATTTCCCTCGAAGAACAACAGCACTGATGCATAGCGCATGGCAGCGTGGTTTCCGTCATAAAAAAAATGTTGCTGCACCTTAAGCGGCCAATGCTGCCGCAAAAACAGCACCCAGCTATTGAGCCTCAACTGACTGCTTCTCCCCTACGTAAATAGTCTCACTGGTGCAGTGGCAGCATGCAGTCGTAATTGGGATTTCAATTCAGTTTCGTTGGAACGCTAAACTCGGATTATTAAATTATGTAGTTAAAACTACAGGCCACTTTATATGTAATTAATCATGTGTTTTCTATGACTGTGCCCAACATTTTTACAGAGAACGTGCAGTACAAAGGCAGTTCATTAAAGCAAACAGCAATACAAAATTAGAAGTTTTTGCAAAACTTATTATTCCAAAACATTTAACAAATTTGCTCATTGCCCCCTGTCCCGTATTTCTGTATTTTGTTTTCTCTAAATTAGGTGCACACGGAATATAAAGAACGTGTTATTGAACCTTATTATCCAGATGCATCGCTGTGTCCTATAAATAACAGAAAATGAACAGCTTTTTAAGATGTAAAGTAGGGTGGATCGCTTTTGATTTTTTTTTAATATCATAACGATCTACTAATAAAAAGTTGTTACCTATGAGAAAAGAAATAACACCAAATTTGAGTTCAATCGGCCTTCATCTTCCGCTGCCGCAACGGACAAGAAAACTGAAATTTTGACTCAGATTCTACAAAAGAGTTTAATATATATATATATACCTTTTCCAATTGGATTTAATATTTTTTTTAGTTTACCTATAGAAGTGCAGTAAATAATTTCAATTGTTATTATTGTCCTGTTTCAACAATTCAAATACTATCTCCTGCTGCGTCATGAACGTTGAAAAAACCGTTTTTAGATATTTTTTCAAATGCATACTTATTTAATCACCAAAAATTAAAAATAAAATTAAATGGTTACGTCTAACTTACAAATACTTAATATAAATGTATAGAAACTACTGTGAAAATCTGGGGCAATTTGAATAATATCTTCTGGTGCCTCAAAACCTATAAACTTGCTATATTATAATTGCCCTATTTTTACTATACGACAAATTTCTGACGTCATTCAGAGGCGTATTCATTAGCTTGTAATTATTGCGTTTGGATATTTTATATGTAAATATGCAACTCTCGGTTTATTTATCATGCATTTTTTCGCCTAAATAGGCGAATAAATACATGATAAATAACTCAGGAGTCGCCGCCAGAAGGTGGTTGCAATTCGAGTACCAGACTAACCGACCCCATCCTTCCTTTCATGGTCAAATTAAATTAAGCTAACGGATTGAAATCTCTTTAAGTGTCAAATTTTTGAACTTTTTCTGGAACTGATATTGTTATTATTATTACCTCCGCCAAAGAGGTTATGTTTTCGCCGTGTTTGTACCTCTCTCTCTCTCTGTTTGTCACCAAGATAACTCAAAATGTTATGAACCGATTTGAATGAAATTTACAGGGATTGTTAAGTTTATTAAGAGAAACAGATAATTAACTTTTGGTGATGATATGTCCATCCATTTGTTTGTTTGTCTACCTCATTTTTCTCAATGCCATAACTCAAAAAGTTATGAATGGATGTTTATGAAATTAGCATGAATTGTTAGGTATATAACAAAGAGCAAACGATCAAATTTTGGTAATGATCCGTTTGTTTGTTTGTTTGTTTGTTTGTTCGTTCGTTTGTTTGTCCCTGTTTTTAATTTTATGCTTGTTAGCACAATAAATAAAAAAAATGAATGAATCTGTATGAAATTTATAGGGGTTATTAGTAATGTTAAAAGCCATAAATGATTTAATTTTGATGCAGATAGGTTTGTATGTTTGACTTATGTTTGTCCTACTTTTGTTATCAGCATATCTCAAAAATTTATGAACGGATCTTCAAGAAAATTGCACAAGCTTTTATTACTATAAAGGGACACAAGTGATCAGATTTTGGAGTTTATACAAAGAAAATTGTCGTTTCAGAGCCAATTTGAATTTTTTGCTCCAGTTGCCTCGCTTGGCGGAGGTTTGCGCTCACAGAGTGCTCTGATTTTTTTTATTAATTCATCTCTAGAAGGATTACCAGCTACTTGCACAACAGCATCACTACCAAGCTTTACCAGCAAGCAGTAGCTACTCTTTCTCGAGATGGACAAATAAAAACAAGAACAGTTCCAAAAAAAGTTCCAAAATTTGACACTAAAAGAGATTTCAATCCATCAGCTTAATTTAATTTGACCATGGAAGGAAGGATGGGATCGGTTAGTGTGGGACTCGAAATGCAACCACCTTCTGGCGGCGACTCCTGAGTTATTACCTCCGCCAAGGAGGTTATGTTTTCGTCGTGCTTGTCTTTCTTGCTGTCTGCCCGTCACCAAGATAACTCAAAAAGTTCTGAACCGATTTAGATGAAATTTACAGGGATTGTTAGGTATGTTAGGAGGAACAGATGATTAACTTTTGGTGAAAATATGTCCATCTGTTTGTTTGTTTGTTTGTCTGCCTTATTTTTCTCACTGCTATAACTCAAAAAGTTATGGATGGATTTTTATGAAATGAACATGAGTTGTTAAATATATAACAAAGAGTAAATGACCAAATTTTGGTAATGGTCCGCTAGTTCGTTCGTTCGTTTGTCACTGTTCTTAATTTGATGCTTGTTAGCACAATAACTCAAAAAATAATGAATGGATCCTTATGAAATTTATCGGGTTTGTTAGTAATGTTAAAATACATAAATAATCAAATCTTGGTGCAGATCAGTACGTTCGTTTGTACGTTTGACTCATGTTTGTCATAACGTTTGTTAGCAGTATAACTCAAAAAGTTATGAGCAGATCTTCAAGAAAATTGCACACTCTGTTATTACTATAAAAAGACACAAGTGATTCAATTTTGAAGTTAATACAAACCGAATTATGATTTCAGAGCCAATTTGAATTTTTTGCTACCGTTGTCTCGCTTGGTGGATGTATGCGCTCTCAGAGTTCTTTAGTTTATCATGTATTTATTCGCCTATTTACGTGAAAATGGATGATAAATAAGCCGAGAATTGCATATTACACATTTAAATCATCCAAAAGCAATAATTACTATCTAATGAATACACCTGAATACACCTCTTAATGACGTCAGAAAATTGTCGTGTACTGTATGTAGTAATAGTATAATAATATAGGGCAATTATATAGCAAGTTTATAGGTTTTGAGGCGCCAGAAGATATTGCCTCAAATTGCCTCAAATTTTCACAGTAGTTTTTATATATTTATATGAAGTATTTGTAAGGTAGACGTAAGCATTTAATTTTTTTTATTTTTCGTGATTTAAAAAAGTATGTATTTAAAAATATTGTGTCCAAAAACTTTTTTTGACGCCCATGAGGCAGCAGAAGATAATGTTTTTAATTGTTGAAACGGAACAATAATAACAATTGAAATTATTTACTGCACTTCTATAGGTGAACGCAAAAAATTATATTCAACCCAAAAGAGTGTATATGTTGCGCGCGTTTGGTGGATTTACGCGATCGATCGATCGCGCAAATCCACCAAACGCGCACAACATATATATATATATATTGAGCTTTTCTGTAGAATCTGAGACAAGATTTCAATTTTCATGTGCGTTGAGGCAGCGGAAGATGAACTAGATCGTTATGATATTAAAAAAGTTCAAAAACGATCCGCCCTAACGTAAAATAAAGATAACGTCGCCAAAATCGTACGCCCCAGCTATTAAACTCATATGCACCACTTCGTGCTTCAACTAAATCACTTGCTCAGGACCACAAAAGTGAACGGCTGCCGTCGATAACAGATTGGCTGAGCTTTGCTGTTAATGACGAAAGGCTCATGTGCTCACTGCGCCCCCTAAATGTGTGGTCTGTATCCTCACCAAATCGCCATTACACTATGCGTGACAGAACTTCTGACGCTGCAGTGCTGAGCACCAACACTCTCATACCTGGCTTGGAATAGAACGTTCGGCTTAGTAACAGTGAGCAAAGCATCGCCTCTAACATGTGAACTACTGGGATCTTGTTAATGATATACCTTCAAATTTGAAGAGCCCTATTGAAACGCTTATTTGGTGACGGTTGCCTAGCCAACTGGTTTTAATTTGACGGCTAATATTATGGTACTATGTCGTATGAGTATCTTTTGATAGAAACACAGTTTTGCAAAAACAAAATATGCTGACGAATGGCTGAGTGAACCCATCCCCTTAACTGTCGTGTGAACCCGCCTTTATGGAAGTACTGTAGCGGAAGATGAAAGATACAGAGTTTAAAAATGAACTACAGTGGCCCGAGCTGTCGTTAAATGACGATAGAAATTAATGACTTCGAAATACCCCCTGCTTCTTTCGCTGCCATTAGTGGTTCAGCTCTGCCAGATATTATCTTTCCCTTTTCTTCGTTGATTCCCACCCAACGCGAAGGATCCATCGTGAGCTCAGTACAACTAAGCACTGACGTGATTATAAAAGTTACAGCCGTTAGTCAGGCTACTGCTAAAAGGTACTTCTGACGACTTCAAGACATATAGACTTCAAACTTGACGAGGCAAGAATTAGCTAGACTGTTACATACTCTAAGATTCAATTTCGTTTTTGCTAGAGAATTTTGCTGCTAGCCCGTCTTAAAGAAATATGCATGCAAAGTAAACATTCTGCATATATGTTCGAAAACTCAGCCAGGTGGCGTCCTACGTTACGCTATCAATGGCAGTTTCTCGTTTTATTACCTCCCATTGGAGTTATTTCGAGTTCAATGTTCTTTCTGTCTTTCTAGTACAGTGCATAATTCACACACACACATATCACTAACTGGAGCTCAAACACGTATACGTTGTTATGCCTGACTCCCCTATTGAAAATCGGTGCAGTTTTTCGAGCAGTTCGGTGACGTCCGCCGCAGACTCCAGAGTCGCGGCGATGCAGTGGCTGTACAGTGGCGAGGTCGCTACGTCCGCTTTGGGCACGTTTTTTAC
>LQNS02278115.1:7515675-7527124 GCA_001587735.2 Parhyale hawaiensis | reverse complement strand
CATTATTTGGTAATGCTGAAGAAAAAGTGCATTTGTTTCCTCACCACAGTCACTATTTAGCAATTCTGTAGTTCGTGAATTTAGTTTGATAGTATCTAATTGCGTTTAGAAAATAAATCAAGTAGTATTTGAAGTACTGAATAGAGATTATCGACAGGGATGTCCAAAAATTTGCATGCAGTTATACTGAGAGTCTATTAGAGATGTAATCAGGTCAATTAGGTGGGCTCATGATATTCTGAGAAACATATACATATAACAAAAGGCCGAAATCGGAGTCATGACTAAATAAGAAGTCTGATAAGGCAGGGTAGGGGTTTGAAAAAACTGTTGTCATTTGGCTTTGAGCTATAGGAGGAAGGGACGTTCAGTTAGAATGTGCTTTACAGTCAGAGGAACTATACAGTCTTCACAATACGGAATCATGTAGAACTCATGAGTAAGGTGCGTGAGGCCAATTCAGAGGTAGGCCAGTGTACGCTGCTAAGAACACTGCTCAGAGGACGTGTTTGGGAAAGGGGCTAAATAATCTAACCCCCTAAATTCTTCATTGTCAGGGCTGCTCTGCTACTCCATGAGCCTGGTGGTATTTACCCACCGGCGCACCTGGTACTGAAGGTCTAACCTTGGCTACCCCATCTCCATGTGGGTGACTTCCATCTTTTGCAATGGGTCCAGCGTAGGTAGACAAGACATGTTGAGGGACTTGACCTCGAGTATGGTAAAAGTTTAAAGCGGCTAAAACTTTTATCAGAGAGATTAAGGTTGGTGCGAGAAGGTATAAATACTTGAAGGTGCTTATGGGCATATTGCCTGCATTGAGATGCTTATTTTTTTTTTTTCGCTGGCCCCAGTGGAACTCAGGGTCATCGTTTGTGGCTAGTTTACCCACACTTTTTTACTGACGTAGAGGTGAGGGCTTTACCCTCTAGATGTGTGAGGCTCGGAAACTCTGCCAGACCTAGTTATGTTGTCTTAGTCTTAGGATGTATTTAAGCGGTGTCTTGGTGTTCACTTGAGAAAGGGGTTAATTGAGCCACTGTGCGGGAAACCTACCTACTAATCATGCTTGTACTCTCAGACATGGTGGAGCTTACTCCGTGCCACATATTGCATGGATAAGGGTAGTCTAACTTCTGGTGGGGTTAGTGGGGGTTCTACGGTGCTGGCAAAGGTGCTCCAGTGATGGAGAGTTACCAATCATGCTTGTGCTATTACACATGGCGGTGCCTACCCAGCTTCCTACCTTCGGTGTTTGGCCTTTAGCTAATGTATACATTGTTTTGATTCTATGGCAAGGGAACGTAGACAGGCAGAACATCATCAGGTGAATTGGCGTACCAGTGGCTGGAGTTTTCTCTCATTCGGACTGATTCGGTCAACTTGCCGTGCTCTGAACTTACCGTGCTCGCGGTAACGAACTTGCCTTTTGGGTCTCACTGGTTTGTTCAGGGGCAGCCTTGGCTTCGGAAGCTACAGAGGTGGATACATTTGCCAGAGTTGAGGGATTGGTAGTTTTATTGCCAAACAAAAAATTCAAGGCCTGCACCTTCAGATTATTGTACTTGAACTCAATGGAGAAAACAGTTACAGCAATAACTCACATGAGGTTCCAGAAGGTAGGATGCATAGCCCACTTTTGTTCATGATTTACATCAATGATCTTGAACTCAACATCTGAAGTGAAATCAGTGAGTTAGCAGATGATGCTGAACTATGTCATGCCATAATGGCCAGGGATAGAAGTGAGTTCCAAGACGACATTGACTGACTCTTGGAAAGGGCCAAAACGTGGCACATAAACTTTATGTTACCAAATATGCAGTAATTAATGTTGGCGTAAGATCCCTACACACCAAATGGAAAGGACTGAGGTAGAATGAACAACTGTAAGCCAACAATGTAACTTAGGAATCCATAATAATAATAGCGTTGTTTCTATTTTTAAATGTGACACTCTTCAATAATAGATAGAAGAAAAATCGAGATTTGACTTAAATATGAATCGTTTTACCTGAATGACATCTACCTACCGCTTTTCATTTTTTAACAGCATTCGCTCTGCTGGTAGCGGATTACTTTTCATATAGGGCGAGTTGCGTAGTCACAATATGCACTGGGTGAACAGAAAGGGTATTGTTGAGCATCTCTGCTCTGCAGTCTTTTTTTTTAAGTGAATGCGGTAATGGGAAAGCATCCGCCATTACAGAACGACGTCTGAGCAAATAAAATGACATCTCGAGAACAGAAGATTACCTTCGCAAGTGAAGAAGTTGACCAAATCTGTTTTCATTTATTATAAAGCTATACTAGAACAAGGCATAAAAATGATGGGACACTGGTCAGTATCCACAGGTTCCAAAACGGAAAAAAATTGGATGCACCGACAAAAATTGAAACGTGTGACTTTATGGAGGCTCAAGTATATGGAAACTGTGGTAAACAGAGCTTAGACATGGTGTGCAAATGCATAAGAAAACACTGCAAGATGCTGCGTAGTTTTTCTCTGTCTTTATCAAGACATAAGTGCGAATTCTTTCCTGGCAGAATAAATGGGTAATTCAGTGGTGAAATCGAAATACTAGGAAAGGTTAGACGAGATGTAACGTAGATGGACTGAGTAACGAACGACGAGGATAAGTAATGGACGTTAGTTCAGACAGGGGGGGGGGGGTTAGGATATGACCGATACCTCAGGTTAAATAAGATTAGTGACAACATTCACTAACTGTGGAATTTCCATGGGCGCAGCTACTAATTGATAAAAAAGAACCAACTACAGTACAGTAAGTTAACAAGTGGTAAAGACGAAAGATAATAGCTCTCTTTTCCAATTCATCTAAGCAGCACAATTGTCCCCCACCTTAGAGACATGCAGAACAATCTTCTATTAAGTATTCAACAGCAAAACATTATTGAGACTAAATTCCAGCAAAGTATCCTAGATACCAAAAGACTAGCCTTGAATGCATTTGAGGTTTTCTTGTAAAGCTAAAACTGCTCCATCAAAGAAAGAGAGCATACTAGAAGAAATTATCCTGTCTACTGGCCCATGAAAAATCATCACTTTGTGAAGGCTTTGATAATTGACTGAAAATATACATCAAGAAATAAGAGCAAAAATATGTTTTGACTTGATGTATAGAGAAATTTATAAAATCAGACTGAGTGGCACCACTAAGAGAAGCTGCATATATATTCATTATTTCGATTTCAAGAAGTGTTTCCAGAAGGAAGTGCTTCCAGATAAAGGGATAAGGATCCCACTTTTGCTATCTTTTGCAACCTGGTCATCGATCTCCATGGGAACACAACTTGAATACGAAAACAGCAAACCTGGCCTATTATTCACTTATTTCGTTAAGATGCGGACATAAAGTCAATACCCAAACTGCTTCATAATATTACGATTAAGCTGGAAGGCATATCAAGTTGCGAGATGAAGACAATACGTCGCCAAAAAAACAAAGCGACCCGCATTCCATCCACACTAAATAAGAACACATCACTAACTCTACAGTCATGCAGACCCTTCCCAAATCATATACTGTTACAGAGAAGCATGCATTAGCCAAACGTTACTGCATTATAAACTCACCATCAGGCTTGATTTCTGCCAATGACGGCTCTTGTTTGCCGTATCCATGGTACAGAGTTGGAGCTGATACTGCCTCAGACACTGGCAACTGATAAAGCAGCACTGACGGCTGCCTGAGCTTTACTGGCACTGCAGTAGAGCCATATATAGCAAAGCCGTCAGCTGTTTCAGTCACAGACAACTTGGGCAACATTACTGAGCACTGCCCCAACCGCACTGGTGAGGCAGAAGAGTATAGCTCTGGGGAACTGTCACCCATGGCTCTTCTTCAAAATAATACTGAAAGCTAAGAATTTTAGTTTCTACTTTTCCAATATTATCAGACAATTGCTGCTGCAATCTTTCAAAACATCTGGGAATATGCAAAATAATATCAGAAAATTAGAATCAGAGACAAATCAGAGATACAGAAAAAACCAATGGTAAAATCAAGTCATGAACATTTGGCAAAAAAGCATACATTCATAGGCGACCGTGCTCTAAAATGTGGTTTATTTAGCTCTGAACACGAAGACTATGACTGAAAGACAGTTGTATCGTGGTATAATAACAATGATCAAAGTGGGTGGGTATTATTAATTCATCTCACTTCAGTTTTACTGGAGGCTATACCAGGCAGCTGATCCGCCACTATGTTCCAAGTAGGAATGTTCCAATGATCACTTTTGCAGTGGTGAGTGGAAGGCAGAGTACCTCTGTTGGCTGCACCCAAGACACAACGCTTCAGCCGCTCCAGATAGCGTCTCCATCTCGCAGGACCGTTCAGAGTCGTCACACTCATGTAAGACAGGTAAGATAGTGAAGATTGTACCGTATGTTAATAGTAAGGAGATGCACAAATGTGAAGCCCCTAGGTGTAGAGTACTTGTACACTGGCCAAGGATAGGTTTTTGCCATTAAACTCCTACCAGTTTTAGTACGTGAGTGCTGAATCCCAACTGCATTAGCAAAGCTTCCAGTCTGTGTTAGCCAAAGCCACCACCCCAAGGCACCACAATACAACTTATGTGAAAGAGAATAAATTGTTAACCACCAGGGTTATGGAGTCGGGGGATTTGAGTGCTTAGTTGGAGTCAGAAAGCCACTTGACCCAAAACGACAGTGCCAAATATGTTGGCTTAAGCCTCAGCGTTTGACCCTGATCTCTTACCATCCTTAGTTGATTAGGCCAAACCACGTCTGTCTTAATATTTAAACCAGGTCACGCCGGGAGAATCAACCTCCCTCCCTCACAGCGAAAAGGGAGATCCTTAGACCAGTGCGTACAACCTGCCACCTCCAGTTAGGCACAAAGAAAATGTGTCGGGCGACCTCAACTCACTGTCCTATAGGTTCGTCAAAGCCTCGGCTGGTGACACCTAATTCTTCGTCAGCCCAAACAGTCAAGGGCTAAATTTCTAACGCCTTAGCAGTCAATACAGTCCAAGATGGCCAAAGCCACCTCTAAAACACAGGTGAAACCTTATGCCATGTAGGAAATCTGCTAATGCAGATTAGGACGTAATATGCGACTGGTACAGATACGTAGGCAACACCCTGAAGGGTAGAGACCCGCGTTGGCCCCAATTTTCAACATCTGACGCAAAGCTACCACCATCTTTAGTAGGCAAAGGCTGAACCACTGCTGCACTAGCAGGAATTCCAGTTCAGGGTGGCCGCAGTGGCCTCCTTCCCAAACAGAGGTAAAAACTTATGACAGGAAGGCAATCTGCTATTGTAGATTAGGCCATACTAGGCGTTCAGAAAGATACGCAAGCCACTGAACCGACCCCAATGCACTGGAGATGTGACACGCCCTTGATAGACTTTAAATACTAGCCAGGACATGAAGCAGACAGACTTTTACCTGTGCCGGCAAACCATCCGGTCGGTGCCCGTGGGTGTGCCACTGAAACATACCGCCAGAAGACATATCCACCTTAAATGTCTAAAATCTATAGAGTGCTTATACAACTGACGTTTGCACAGTGCAACAATATATGCATATTGTATAGTGCTATAGACTACCAGAACGTACTGTCAGTGATAATCTGTGCTACAGACCCATAAATATATTGAATACGAGTAACTCTGTTACAGCCAACAACTGATGAACCTATGGTTATCCGCAATACTAGTGAAGAGTCCTGAAGCATACCCGATACCAGTGATAGGAGACCACTGAAGATAGAGACATAGGTACCAACAGACTATTACTGAGTCTGCAAGCAGTTCTAACTGGGAACCCTTGTATGATACAATAGAGACTTGTGCTGGTGTCGCCTGCCCGAGCAGTAGCAACGCGAACCAGTGCGCCTGCCAGGGCGTGTTTGGAGGTTATCGACGATACAATAGTAAGACCCCAACCTCGCACCTGTACACGAAACCCTGAATGGTAGACACCCGCGTTGACTAAAATTTCAACTTTTTTTTTGACACTATATTTTTACTGCAGTACTTGGGGCGCCACCCCAATTCCTGTGCTGAAGATGCACTGAAATACGATACGCAGTGTTCTGGCATACGGTCACGTGGATACGTTCCCGAACGTTAGTGATACCTTCCAACTCACCCATAACACATCCCCACAAAGACGGGACTCTTTAGGTCGGGATCGGGCTGCCAATACCCAGTCGCCCTTTCAATCTGTCTCCGCCTATGAAGACAAACCTCTACTTTCTGCAAGAGAGAGAGGAATATCTACGTTGCATGCTTCCAGGAGTCCAAGTTTAAAGCCCTCTTGCAGATCCGTCATTCCACTATTCTATTATAGTACGTCTGTTGATAGTTTTTTGGATGCACTGGCTAGGATTCAGTCATTGGATAGAAGTTCTGCATTGGTCTTTATGAGTGATTTTAATTGTCAAGGTGTGAAATGGTTGGGAAGTGCAGCTTTCGATTTAGAGACTGCCTCTTGTTGTGAGCAATTGATTAAAGGTCTCACAGATTTGATGACGGGTGTTCTTTCCCTCCTGCTAACAGATATTCCTGATTTGGTTGAAGTGTCAGTGTCGTCTCACATTGGTTCTTCAGACCATGGAGCCCTGTCTGTGACGCTACAAGTTCGTCAGTGGGTTCTCAGAGTCACGGTCAGGCGTAAGGTATTTTACAACTCTAGAGTGAATTGTGACGCTGTTTTTGGCACCATCATTGTGCTACCTTGGGGTGTTGTAAGTCTCCTGATCCTATTTATGGATCAGTTTTTTCTGACAAGGGGCATATCTATGTGCCTTACCGATTCACTACGATCACGACAGGCAATGAACTCTGGTCTGATGATGCCTGTCAGAGGGTGCATCACTTGAAGCAGAAGGCGTATTCTCGTTGGCACACTAGCCGGTTAGATGTTCATTTTCAGCGTTTCAGAGAACTGCATTATTGGGCTAGGGTTACTGAAGAGGAAGCTGAGGAGCATAAACCGATGTTCGGGGAGTTCTTGGCTTTGTTTGTCGATGCACATAAGTGGTGATCCACATTGGAGACCGTTGTGTTTGGTGCGAGCTCTCCATTTCTTCTTTAATTGGTACTGGTGGTAACCTTGTGGACCATGCTGCCATAGAGGACTTTTTGTTGCGCTACTTCGATCAGAAGTAGGGCCGGGACTGTGAGCGCATTTCATTGACGCATGACCCTGAAACTAGGTTCTCCGGTTTTGCTTTCAGATCTTCTGAAGTGCATACTGCACAACTTTTTTTTACTCGGAGCCCCATGGTGGAGCTGGTTCATTGGGTATGTTTCCGTACTTTCTTTGAAGGGTGGGTGGCGTGCTTACGGCCCAGCTCGCTTCTGCGTTCCGTCAAACGTTGCAACTTGGCTCATTCATGGAATGCTGGCGTGTTGTATCTGTAAAATTTTGTCTCGATAAGTAGAGTTGAAATTTTCACGATTAGTTTGAATTAATAAAGTGTCTGTATTCCTGCTGGGCGGGTGCGGAAGTAGCATTAGTGGGCAGTACCTTTTAACGCACAAGCAGCCCTGTCCGAGTCTAAGTCGAGTTCGAGTCGTGATACGTAACTGTTGTAGTCCAGCCCTGGTGCATTCCTGAACTAATGCGTATCTTGTAGAGTTCTGATAAAGTATGGATTGCCATACTGCTGCGCTGTTCCTGCGTGTGAACCTGTGTTAAGATGATGATAAGTACATTTTAAATTACGCACCGTTCCTTAGCATCTTTATTTATTAATTTTTTTAATTATTATTGAATCAACTATTGATATCATTTACTGTGAACCATTAACTAGTAACTCTGCGGGTTAGCCTAGAGCGTACACTTTACATTAGATGAAGGCTGTTTAGACGGGATAACTCTGAAAGTGCCCGTCAGCCACTTAAGTATGGACTATTATCATTGCGTGATAGCTTTTAGTAGTGCCCGTGGATCTATAAACTCCTGTGAAATTATCTGCAATTACCTGGAAAAGAAATGGCATAATATAAGTGTTACAATTAACCACAACGCTTGAACAGACATCAGACACTAGAGGGCGCATCTTTTCAACGCCGCGCTACTGTGCCTCTGTATTCCGTCGAATGTAGCGGCTGGGCTCTTTTCCGGAGTGCCGGTGTGTCGCCCGTGTGACGCCAGTTCCGAAGGGCTCGGTTTCATCCCGTACCTCTGTTTATAGACCTTTCTCGATCACACCTGTTTTGTCGAAAGTTTATGAGAGGTTGGTTCCGTCGAGATTGGGTTGCTTTCTTGAAAANAGCCGGTTAGATGTTCATTTTCAGCGTTTCAGAGAAGTGCATTGTCGGGCTAGGGTTACTGAATAGGAAGCTGAGAAGGAGCATAAGCCGATGTTCAGGGAGTTCTTGGCTTCGTCTGCCGATGCACATATGTGGTGATCCACATTGAAGACCGTTGTGTTTGGTGCGAGCTCTCCATTCCTTCTTTAATTGATGCTGGTGGTAACCTTTTGAACCATGCTGCCACAGAGGACTTTTTGTTGCGCTACTTCGATCAGAAGTACGGCCGGGACCGTGAGCGCATTTCAATGACGCATGACTCTGAAACTAGGTTCTCCGGTTTTGCTTTCAGATCTTCTGAAGTGCATGCTGCACAACTTTTTTTACTCGGAGCCCCTTGGTGGCGCTGGTTCATTGGGTATGTTTCCGTACTTTCTTTGAAGGGTGGGTGGCGTGCTTACGGCCCAGCTCGCTTCTGCGTTCCGTCGAACGTTGCAACTTGGCTCATTCATGGAATGCTGGCGTGTTGCTCATGTGACACCTATTCCAAAGGCCTGTTGTATCTGTAAAATTTTGTCTCGATAAGTAGAGTTGAAATTTTCACGATTGGTTTGAATTAATAAAGTGTCTGTATTCCTGCTGGGAGGGTGCGGAAGTAGCATTAATGGGCAGTACCTTTTAACGTACAAGCAGTCCTGTCAGAGTCTTAGTCGAGTTCGAGTCGTGATACGTAACTGTTGTAGTCCAGCCCTGGTGCATTCGTGAACTAATGCGTATCTCGTAGAGTTCTGATAAAGTATGGATTGCCATACTGCTGCGCTATTCCTGCATGTGAACCTGTGTTAAGATGATGATGAGTACATTTTGAAGGACGTACCGTTCCTTAGCATCTTTAATTATTATTTTTTTTAATTATTATTGAATCATTTATTGATATCATTTACTGTGAACCATTAACTAGTAACTCTGCGGGTTAGCCTAGAGCGTACACCTTACATTAGATGAAGGCTGTTTAGACAGGATAACTCTGAAAGTGTCCGTCAGCCACTTAAGGATGGACTATTATCATTGCGTGATAGCTTTTAGTAGTGTCCGTGGATCTATAAACTCCTGTGAAATAATCTGCTATTTGCCTGGAAAAGAAATGGCATTATATAAGTGTTACAATTAACCACAACGCTTGAACAGACATCAGACACTAGAGGGCGCATCTTTTCATCGCCGCGCTACTGTGCCTCTGTATTCCGTCGAATGTAGCGGCTGGGCTCTTTTCCGGAGTGCTGGCGTGTCGCCAGTGCGACGCCAGTTCCGAAGGGTTCGGTTTCATCCCGTACCTCTGTTTATAGACCTTTCTCGATCACACCTGTTTTGTCGAAAGCTTATGAGAGGTTGGTTCCGTCGAGATTGGGTTGCTTTCTTTAAAAACAGCGTGACCTTCCCCCAACACAGTATGGTTTTCGTATGGTAATTTGGCTGAACTAGCTGTAGCCTCTTCCAATTATGACCTTGTGCTATGTTTGGAGACGCTCGTCTCAAACCATCGCCATGTTTCTGAGATGATGATCCTGAACTTTTGAAAAGCCAGTGCTGCAGTTGAGAGACTCTTGCCCTGGATTTCGGGGTTTTGCTGCTTACGTTCGAAAGGGTGTTGTGTCCAGGCAGAGTGAATATGAGTGTCCATGCTGCGACTCTGTGGCTCATTCAGGAAATTTTATTTATTCTCGGTATATCGCACCCCTTCTGCTGATGATAGGGTCTTTGATGGTCTCATGGATGCAATGGCTAGAATTCAGTCCTCGAATAGGCGTTCTGCCTTTGCCTTTATGGGTGACTTTAATTGTCACCACGAGGAATGGTTAGGCTCTGGGAGGACTGATTGCTATGGTGATGCCGCCTTCGACTTCGCGAGTGCCTCTGGTTGAGAGCAATTGGTTGAAGGTCCTACCCATTTGTTAGGAGGCGTTCTTGACCTACTGATGACTGATGTTTTTGATCTGGCTGGAGTGTCAGTGGTGTCTCCCATTGGTTCCTCGGACCATGGTGCCCTATCTGCGACGCTGCAGGTTCGTCAGCAGGCCCCCAGAGTCACAGTTAGGCGTGAAATATTTTTGAAGTCCAGAGTGAATTGGGATGCTGTCTCTGGTGCCATTCTTGCGCTACCATGGTGTGTTGTGAGAGAGTCTACTCATCCTGGGTCTACTTTGGATCGACTTCGCTCTGACATGGTGCGCGCTTATGTCCTTTCCCGCTTCATAACGGTTAGGATGAGCGATGAGCCCTGGTTTGATGATGTCTGTAGGAGAGCGCACCAGTTAAAGCGGGAGGCATATGCCCGTTGGCGAGCTAGCCGGTCTGCTGTTGACTTTCAGCTTTTCAGGGAACAGCGGCGTCGGGTTGGTGCTACTTATGAGGATGCTGAGAGGGAGCACAATTTGAAGTCCAGGGAGTTGTTAGCCTCGTCTGTTAGCGCACATAAGTGGTGGTCCACATTGAAGAGTGCTGTGCTTGGTGTGAGCTCTTCTGTGCCTCCTTTAATTGGTACTGGTGGTAATTTTGTTTCGGACCCTGCTTCCAAGGCGGACCTTTTGTTACACTACTTTGATGGGAAGCAGAGCCGGGACCGGGTGCGCATTTCTTTAGCATGTGATCCCGAGCCGAGGTTCTCCGGTTTTGCTTTCAGATCCTCTGAAGTGCACCCCCTTCTTGACTTGGACCCCTATGGGGGCTCTGATCCATAGAGTGTGTTTCCTTCATTTCTTTGGAGGGTGGCTGGTGTGATCGCAGCCCCGTTTTCTTCCGTATTCCATCAAATGTTGCGGCTGGGCTCTTTTCGGGAGTGCTGGCGTGTTGCCCATGTGACGCCTGTTCCGAAGGGCTCGGTTTCATCCCGTACCTCTGATTATAGACCCATCTCGATCACACCTGTTTTGTCGAAATTTTATGAGAGGTTGGTTGAGTCGAGATTGGGTTGCTTTCTTGAAAAGCAGGGTGTCCTTCCCCCAACACAGTATGGTTTTCGTAAGGGCTTGGGAACCTGCGATGCTCTGCTTCACATTTCTCATGTGTTGCAGTTGTCTTTTGATGGGGGTCATGAGGCAAGGTTGGTACAGCTTGACTTTAGTGCTGCTTTTGATCGCGTGAATCACCTTGGGCTGCTCCATAAGCTGAGATTAATGGGTATTGGTGGTT
>LQNS02278115.1:7369730-7382164 GCA_001587735.2 Parhyale hawaiensis | reverse complement strand
ACACAAACAGAAAGAAGAGTTCTACACCCCATAGGCCAATCTGTACCGAAATATAGACGTACAAACTTCAAAAAGCCTCGACTTATACCATCACACACCCTTTAGAAACTTACTACAGACAGAGTTGCAGTGCCTCCATTGCTGAAGAAAACTTACCAACATATAATGAGGTCTGCTCGCAGCAACAACATATAACTATAAAGAGATGCCACTTTCTCAGATTATCACCATAACTTAATCAAGACCTACCACAAATTTAATCCATTTTAGCTGGAGAAACTGAAGCAAACTGCAGAAGCACCCCAAATCCAGGGTAGTCCCAGAGCAGGGCGCTCAGGCCAGGGAGGCAAGCGCGGCCCCGCATGCCGGCACCAGCCACAGAACGTACAGCTAGGCGCAGCAAACGAGCCAGAGAAGTGCGCAGTTGGCCATCAGGAAGCCACCAACAAACCACACTCATTTGATTAAAGCACAGCAAGGAGCGGACCAGTTCAGGCCTAACAATGAAAAGCACTGAGTAAGCGCCGCCAAAACCGAGAGCGCAAGCATGATTAGTTGTCTTTAAAACTTCCAGAGACAGGAAAAATACAACTTCCTCTGGTAAAGAGTTCCAAACCCTCATACAACGAGAAGGAAACACCTTACAACTTGCTTCCGTACCAACCAAAGTATCGGCAATTCAGCCTTAAAGGGTCGCCGGAAGTTACTGCACAGTTGGCATAACAAAACAATCTCTGCATCTCAGCACACCCCACCAGACCAACAAGCCCCTTACAGCACTTTATCAGATGTGCTCGCACCAACCTTCCCTTCACTGAAAGGGGAGACTGAGCAGTAATCCAAAATGGACCTGGCGTAGGTAATTTAAAGTCTAGGCTCCTGAACAATATCATTGTATAAATTTAGGGAAGAATTAGATAGCACGGTGAGAACAAACATGCAACATCACAACCACACACTGTACCAACAGAGGAATGCACTTCTTTTTACAGCCCAGTAGTTGCAGCACTACTAGCACTGAAGACAAGCACTCCACGCGTACGACAAGCCAGAACATCCGCTCTTCATCACCCACAAATGAAATGAGAGAGGTGGCAATGTTATTGTTGAAGATTAAAGTAGCTACACCCAAAAACAGTTACAAGGCACTGAGCAATGTTCATAATTTTAAATTTTTGCACGGAGTTTGGTAAGTTGACCAACATGTGACCCATACCAAAAGTTAGGCCTAGTTGGCCATCAAAACTGACGGCGTTGAATGTGTCTCCACAGCAGTAAATTGTTTTACGCCACGAGGCGTTCTATTTTTCCTATGTTATTATTAGGAGATCTGAACGATGTGCTCTTCCCTAAGCTTGATGGTCAGAGTATCCATATGAGAAACTAGGATTAGCTGGCCATAAAAACGACTGCGTTGAATTTGCATCCACCGCGGGTGATGATCTAACGACACGAGGTCTCCTAGTTAGAATATAGAAATGCACACCAAAAATTGAGCTAGAACTTCCGACCAGTTGGCTAGACAAGAAAAT
Source organism: Parhyale hawaiensis (assembly GCA_001587735.2). NCBI lineage: Eukaryota > Metazoa > Arthropoda > Malacostraca > Amphipoda > Hyalidae > Parhyale > Parhyale hawaiensis. The sequence goes on along the minus strand of LQNS02278115.1, from coordinate 7,380,632 downwards.
AACAGAGCAGCTAAAAAAATAAAAGGAGCAACCCTATGGCTTTGCATAAGAGGAACAGACGAAGAACTATACAGAAACTCTCAACCCATATAGGTACTGCCATAGATAAGCATGAATAAGCCAACCGTCACTGCATTGTATACTCACAATCAGAGTTGAATCCAGCAAATGACGGGTCTTGCTTGCAGTGTCCATAGTACAGACCAGGAGCTGCTACTGCCTCACACACTGGCAGCTGATACAACAGCACTGAAGGCTGCCTGAGCTTTACTGGCACTGCAGTAGAGCCATATATAGCAAAGCCTTCAGCTGTCTCAGTCACAGACANCTGATACAACAGCACTGAAGGCTGCCTGAGCTTTACTGGCACTGCAGTAGAGCCATATATAGCAAAGCCTTCAGCTGTCTCAGCCACAGACAACTTGGGCAACATTACTGAGCACTGCCCCAACCTTACTGGCGAGGTGGAAAAGTAAACGCTTGGGGTACTATCATCCATGGCAGCTGTTCGAAATACTGTAGAAAACTATTAGTTTTTTAGTTTTCTGTAAGCGTCCTTTGACAATTGTTGATACCTTTTAGACAATCTGTAAGAGATCAGAATAAACAAACAAATTTCTACAATTAGTATTAGCAAAGGCAGCCTAATTAATGAAGACTTAGGAAAGGAGTGTATTGCGATTCCATATGTTCTAAAACGTGGTGTATTTGGCGCTCAGCATTACTGACTGCAGTATAATAACATAGATGGAAGTGACTGTACTATAGGTAAATTTGTCACGCCTGAGATGTTCAGCGTTGCAAAGGTGGAGCGAGAGCTGCTCGGCAGTTCATCTTTAGCACTCCAGTACATAAAATTGCTTGGGGCGCCATTGTAAATGAACTGGATAGTTCGAAACTGCTTTTCTTTACATCACTAATATTATTGTCATCAAGCACAGCATAACTAAATGACAAGTAGCAGAATCCATGTCAGCAACACTTAGTATGTCATGCACAATTCATTACATTGAAGGACGATAGGGTAATTATCCAATTACAGAGCTAATCCTATTTCTGAACAAAGAGCCATTATTTGATACGTTTGTGTAATAAACCTATCAAATATTTGGCTCTTTAATTAACGTAAAATAAATTTCGTCGTCCAGAAGAAGTATTATTTTACGTTAATTAAATACATGGAACCTGGATGTCCTTTATTTTCATCGATTTGGCTCTTTGTTTGAAAATAGGGTAAGTTCTGTAATTTGGTAATTACCCCATTAACAATACCAATAGCAAAATAAAGACAGTCAGAAAAGCTCAATGAAATGTCAGAGCATAGGTTTCATTTTCTGCAATCACTATTGAGACCACAGGTTCCCTGGTAAGGATCAAACTCAAATGAAGGAATGACATATACGGCTCGTTTTAGAACATAACTGTTATGTACAATTGTGAGCTTGAAATTTTACTTAATATAATTATGTATACATCATCACGGGGCTGCACTAACCATTGTTTTGCGTGATGGCCTGGTATGGCAACACACAATGATCTTTGACCATATATAACATATAGAAGACCCATAAAAGAAGGAAAAGAGCACATCAAATTGGAAGTAGAGAGGTCAAATATAATCAAGAAGATGATTTAATCAATTCAGTAAGGACACTTAGCTCTTACAACAGCTCATTTTTAGAAGCTCAAAGCAAATTTTTCATAGGGGTCACACTCAAACTTACCTACAGTCCAGTTTAAAACATAACTAACAACAAGCACCGATTTTTTCAGTGGAACTTGAAATATGATGCCAAAATTTTCAGAAGAAAAACAACACACTGAGTTAAATAATAAAAATTTGATACTGACATCTACAGATACAATGAGGACCAAAAGGGTCAGGCAGTAAGGCTCACAAAGCTTTCCATGCATTATTATTAGACACCTATATATTATATTGAATAGTTCAAGCCTTCATATTTAGTACACCAACGATCGAAACGAGAAACAAAGAGATATATACTGTAGTATCTCAATAGAACAGTGAAACTTGTGCACGAAGGCGTTCTCAGACAGGAACAATTCGCCTAAGAATTGGAAATGAGAAGGATGAAGCAGAAGAGAGATGGAAAATGCATAATCTGCAGGAATACCTATGAAACGTGAAGGAAGGAAGAAAGGTGGGTGGGCACAAGACACAGACGTCCCAAAGACCTAGCTGACGGCCAAAGATGATCTACAAGGATTCCCTGTTCATGACAATTTGGAAGCTAAATATATTTCTTTCAGGCACTAGAGTGATACTTTTAATATTTAAACTGTGTACAGAGAGCTTAATTTATTGTGTACAGGGACGCTGAGTCGTAGTCGGCCGGAGTTGGTAAATGTTGGGGCCAAGCCAGAATCAGAAACGGGCAAGGAGGAGTAGGTGAATACTGGCTCAACTTATTCCGATAAATGATTGAAAATTGATGAAAGCCAATAATACATAAGGTCCAAGGAGTAAAGAGCCAGAAAAAAAAGGAATTGAATTTTGCCCATCTGATTTAGCAACCCTGATTTGGAAGCTATATTGTGGTCCACTGCCATATTTTTCTCATCGCCCCTACTCCCAAGCCCGAAAATAATTGGCATGCGAGCTCATGTTCGCCCACCGTGCTTATTGTCCTCGTCACATTGTCTTCACTCTTCTTTACAGTGTAGCCAAGTCGGAGGCATGAGGACTTTCTCTGGGAGCAAGAAGTTGCAAAAGGACAATGCATGCGACACTGTCTACTTACAGAATTTCTAGTAGCTATAAATTCAATGCTCTAATCATGCCTCACTTAACATCTTCTAATTTCCTATTAATGCCCACACACTTTCTTTAAAGACAATATTAGTTATAGTCTGAAAGTTTGAGCCTCTGTTTCTGAGCGGAACGATGTCACAGAAGAAAGAACAAGGGGCATATAGTACGCGACGGAAATGGGGAACCCATGCACGAAGATGTTTCCACACAGGATCAGAGGACATGGGAACAGCAAGTCGGGAAAGAAGAGAAAGAACAGAATCAAACATAAGCAAGTATGAGTATGAAATCGGGAAGGAAGCAAAGTGGGCAGGAAAGACAAACTTCCCAAAAGCCAAGCCAATGGCTGAGGTAACCTACACGAGCCCCCTGTGGTTGCCGAGCCCCATAATTTAGGATGGGCGAACCTAACTAACCCTATGGCCCATTTTAAAACTCGAAACAATTTTTGAAACTAAGATACAAAATGAAGTCAGTTTCAAAACCCAACAGTACCATTACATTATTAATTAGGTGCCATCTTTTAATTTGAGAGTGGCAAATGGAAATTATACAGATTACTATGACAGCACTGCCTATGCTTCTCATTGGAAATGCTATGGGTTTAAAGCAGGGTGATGGTCTGTTTGTCACCTCTTCTCGTGTTCTCGTCACCCCACTGATCTTTCGGTGAGCAGTCTCTGGCTGGACCCACTTCGGACTGCACGTTTCCTCGCTTCTCTTCCTCTCTTTGAATTTTTCCCCCTCTCTGCCTAGGCCCCCTCCAGAGCCTAATCATCAAGCTGGCAATGGTGGACTATAATGATGGCAACAAACAACAGCAGGGTCATGAAGTTGAAGAATTTGAGGGGAGTTGGAATTGGAAACCACATGCTCCAAGAGGAGTCAGAATAGGCAGTAAAAACTCAAGGACTAGGAATGGAGTTTTAATAACTGGAGGGCTGGGAGTCGATTGAAACATACGATTTCGTAAGCCTGGTTCTAAGTTTGATAAGATTAAGTCTGTCCATTTGCCTATCAGGCTCTGCAAGATATCTAAAAGTACACCACATAAAGATTTGTGTGAAACAATGCAAAAAATTTAGATTCCTATTCAACATAAATAAATGAGTACAGTTGAGTAGAAAATACGAAATTGTAGTGTCATGTTCCATTTCTAAGACCAATTATTAGTTGAAAGAAATTCGCATATATTCATGATTGAGAAATGTTTACAATTTTGCAAAATATCAGCCAGTAATAAGTTTAAGTAGGTACATATCTTTTAGATATTTGCAACAGATTCCCACATTAGCTAGTTATACAGTTTGGGACCGGAATTTTTAATTCATAAATTCATAGATTAATAAAATTTTTCACTGCAATTATTAAACACCTGATTGAAGTGATAACTAAAGGTAAATTATTTGTTTACATTGACAATATCTTTCATGATTGGCATTTACGAGCTAAAGAATAGAAGATTACTTTACAAATTTTGCAAAACAGTTGCTAGGTAAGGAGGTCCGACATTTAAGCTCAGGTCCAACTCGAACTATGGCACCCAGTGGACTTACCCTCCCTGACACAAGCGAGAACAATAGATGCTAGTAAAATCTTCCTGAAGTCGCTAGCAGCGGAAAGGCAGGCTGGTGCATATTTTTTAAATCAAGATATTAGGGGTTTTATCACTGCACTCAAGCCATACAATACGATCCAAGCAATGAAAATGACTTCGTCACATCAGTATATATTTATATATGAATGCTTCATCTCCGCATTCCAGCCGGAAAATGTCAGTCCGGCGAGTGTATGACTACAAGCAGGAAAATACGCAATGCATTCTAAGAGATATACTAAATAAAAAGATAACAGAAAAAACATCTGTGAAGAGAGTCTCTTCAGTGGCTCCTACACAGTAGCAGGTAAAAGTCCCATGGGATGGGTCTTTCCTGTATTCGGCAGTCACTTAGAACAGACGGGGAAGTATGGAAGACCTGCTTAATTCTACAAACTAATCTTATCAGCAGGAGCTGTAACCAGATCTTTTCCCTGAAAGAAAGGCACTGGGGACAGCTAAGAGGTTGTGAGGGCCAAAGATTTTCAGATACAGATAGGGTTTATCAAAATATCCCTTGATAGAAAATATGAAGCAGCGGACGAAAGTGTTCCCATACTAATTCAAGGCATATAACAGCAAGTCAGCAAGTCGGGAAACAATAGGAAATGCATAACAAAGAATCACTAACCATTAGCAGGAGTACGAAGAAAAAAGACCAATAGACTCAATAAGAAGATGAAAGCAAAAGCCAGTAGTACAGATACTCATAGACCACACCACCATTTACTGGAGCCAATAGCAACACTAGGAAACTGAAGTCTCTTACTACAGAAATGGCAGCAGAGACTTCACTAGCCAGTGTAAAAAGGTTAGAAATAGAAACCTGACTCCGATTCGTGAGGTCAAGAACCCCCCGATTCCAGCTTCTAACATCATCAGGTATCCGACTCTACCTCATGGGACTAGCAAGTGCCCGAATCCGATTCCTGAGACTAGCAAGTGTCCGGCTCTTATTCCTGGAGCCAGCAAGTATCCGACGCCATGCCCCGCGAAGCCTCGGACGTCAGAACTTTAACTTGAATACAGTATCACGAGTTTAAAGGAGATTCTATCTCATTGAAGGGAATCAAAAGGACAGAGACTGAGACATGAATCTTGCTGGTTGTCAGACTGGCACAAACAGAGTGACGTGGTGGTATACCCAATACTCAATGTGACACTGCGCCCAGTGAACGGTTATACTGCCGTGAGTAGCTTGACAAGATATGGGGAAAAGAAACAAAGGCACTGGTTGGCAGGATTGAACCTGTGAGTGTGAAATGAAATAGCTAAATACATATGCATTATGCAGTGATAATAGTGTATGGATAAATTTCTTAAATAAGCCAATTTTTGTACAGCATGAATAAAGCCCAAAAGTTCAATACACAGAGCTCCTTGATGTCTGTTATTAAGATAGGTATATACTAGTGGACCAACGCGTGAAAAAAAAATCAAGTTGTAATCTATACGCTTGCCTAATATAGGTGCGCAATGAATCTTTCCTTTAACTTGCTTCATTTTCTTCTTTGATCCTTTGCTGTGCTCTCATCGTTATATCTTCCCTTGTCTGACTTGCAGTTTCCACATTTTCCCGATCACTCTTTTCAGCAGCTCTTATTCCCTTCTGTAACCTTTCTGCTCCAAGTCTTTCTTGACACTGAGTCGCATACAAGCTTTACCTCTTCATTGGTAGCACGTCTTTGTTCTTGAGACTGTTATAGTCTCGTTCTTCTTTTACACTAACTGTCCTCCAGTCTCCTCCTCCTTAAACGTGCGTCTTCCTTGATGAGAAGTAGAAGTAAAATTTTATGTAAAAACAAACTTGAATGCAACTCCGTTCAGCGTACATGCAATGTGAGCGCACCATAGCCATTATACTGTCTTTCAAACTCAAATATCTGCTTCATTGAAGTGCTGAAATTTTGGCCCATGAAGCAAAAACTGCTCCATCAAAGAAAGACAGTAAGCTAGGAGAAATAATTGTCTACTGCCTGTGAAAAATCACCACTTCGTGTTTCCTTCAACAACTGCTGAATTTGTTCGTGACATGAGAGAAAAAGCTATAGAAGTAGCAAATATATTATGATTTCAAGATGTTTTTAAAGAACTGTAGTCAGATAAAGGGCAAGGAATCCCACTTTCGCCATCTTCTGCAACTTACTCATCAATCTCCATGAAAATATAATTAATTACAAAGTCTGCAACCTGGACTATTTTCTGCCAATTTCATTAAAATGCGGACACGAAATAAATAAATAATTACACAAAGAGTTTCATTATATTTGGATGGTTAGTGACTCCACGGCACACGTCTTGACACTGCAGAGTTTGAATACAGTAACATTTTACACAAGGTTCAGAGACAAGCGTGAGGTGCAGGAGACAGGTATTTGCATAAAGACTACCATTACAAACACGCCGTCCAAACACAGAATATGCAATGCAGCCATTGAGATGAACGAGACAGCCCTAACAATATATTTGCCTTAGCACTCGTGTAGAACCGGGGGACTGTACAATATCCCCTGACAAAAACTGGGTTTTTGTCCACTGCGGTACAAATACTGCACGAAAATAGTCATATTATTGCAACAAGAGGAAGGTGGAAACAAATTATTTTGGTACATTTCGTTTTAAATTTACTTCACCAGAAGCAGGCCAGGGAAGTGAGCAAAACCAGTTCACTTCCATTATGCTTCAGCTGTCGATGGACAAAATTAAGCCCTAACAAGGAATATCAGATATACATAACGTTTCACTATAGACAAATAAAGACCTTTGGTCTCACTAGCGAATGTTTGAGGCAATTTTCGATTTCATTATAGGCTACAGAGGCACATTTTATCTCACTACAGAAGCACATTTGTCTCACAACAGACTGAGGCACCGTAAGTGTAATTTTGCGTAGACAGAGATACAGTACATCACATTGAGAACAAAAATGTAGTTACCTAGAGTACAGCAATATCTTTCATGCTGACATGTGCAGCTTGGTGCAAACAATGATTTACCTTTCGCAATATTTTGAAGAGGTTTTCTTTCCGAGAGCAAAACCTAGCATAGAACGTCACTATGTTGATCAAACTCTTACAATTAGCTTTAAATGTTTGCGAGCCCGCGACCACCTGACATGACGAGAACTTAAGTCACATTCAACCCAGAAGCCTAAAAACACATAAAAGTGTTCTTATTCAAGAAGACACACATGGAAACAAGTCAGACAAGAAGGAGATCAAAATATCATAATCAGTAGAAACGCATAAATGCAAATTAGCAAAGTTTACAAAAAAAAAGACAGACCTTCATTAGTCTAGATAAGGCTAAAGAAGGTGAGGTCAAAGTAGCCTCTTGGAACCTTAAAAACCCATGCACGAGGAAGGACCCCACATAGAATCAACGTACATGGGCATAGCAAGTCATGAAAGAAGAACAAAATGAAGTAGCAGTAGTGAAGTATTAAAATCGACGGAAGCAACTTGGGCACCAAAGATAGAACTTCAAAAGGTCTTGCTAGAGGTGAAAGTAACTTATACAGTCCCCATGGGGTCGTCAATCCCCATAATATAGGATGGTCATAACTTATACAGTCCCCATGGGGTCGTCAATCCCCATAATATAGGATGGTCATAACTTATACAGTCCCCATGGGGTCGTCAATCCCCATAATATAGGATGGTCAAACACTTAAGTAATCTAGCCCCATGGCTCATGCTATGCTCCCAAAGAGGACTGTAGTCATATCCTAATTTGTCAAACGCCCATAACAAATTTTGTGCTGGTTCACCTCTGCAACAGGAGTTTCTGACACGAGTTAACAAGGATATAAGCACCACAGTTTGAAGTGAATACATATACTCCCTTTGTTCCAAAATGGTTGTGCCCAAATGTTATTCATGTGTTCCGATTTAGTTCATTAGATAAAAACTGCCAAATTGAATAAACTGGAAAGATCCTTTAGAACTAATGTAGGGGATGAACTTGCTAAACTTTTTGGACAAATATCTTCGATTCGTCTATTTGATTAATCGTGAATTCCTTGCACATGAAATTTTTGGCAGTGGAAAAACTATTTCAAAACAGGTAGTATTTAGACTTTGGTTTTCCCTTAAACACCTAAAGGTATAAGCAGACTAGACTCATCTGACGTAATATGTCTAACTACAGAAACACTCCGAGAGCACATAAGACGTTGTTCACACTGATGAGATAGACAATAATCGATATATCGTACGTGGTATGTTGCGACGACATGTCGCTAGGGAGGTTCATAACATCAAGCGATAAATCAGCACGACATATGACGATTCTCACTGCTTCAGTTATAAATATGAGTGCGAGTGAGGAGTGAGGAAGTTGTAGTACTAGCAGCCTATTTATTTCAGGCATAGGATGAGAAGAAAAAAGCGAAATACTGGGTATATCCCTACAAGTTTGCAAATGCGCACAATAGATTGGCTGTTATATCTTGAGGGCTTATTCAACATGAATCAAATTCAGGGAGTTTTACAAAATGAATTCTGAAAACTTCAATTTATGGAAAACCTAGCAGCACAAACCTTTGAAAAACCAGATCTATACTATCTTTAGGAAGGCTTTTTCTCCAGATGATAAACTCTTGATTACTAGTGTATAAGGAAAATAATATCAAGATGTTATATTATGTAATACAAGCTGCACCCATGAAAATTTCACGGTCTGGCGGAGCCTTTCAGATTGAACCCCTGGAATTCTACAGTAATGAACAAATATTGTCAAGTTACATAGCACAGTATACTGAACTGCCTGTGACCCATTGGATCGTTATTGCTATTATTTTCCTTTTGCGAAACTAAAGTGTTATTTAGCTGGTCTTGACAATGCGTTATTTGTCCCAGCTCACTTCTGGCCGTGTGAGTCACCATCACTAGCTCCTTTGCTTTGAAAGCTATATTCAACACTGCCTGCGTACAGGGAAATATTGATGTGACCTATTGCCCAATTCGACAGCCCGAATCATTATTAAATTTAATATGCACGTTCATGCAGCAGAGCTCGATTTCATCTCCCTTATCATGGATACAACCGAATTATATATCTAATTTCCTGCTTTCTGTTACTGATGTAGAGTGTAACACACGAAGGTAGGAACAACGCTATTTATATTGTAGATAGGCACTGTTAATGTAGTTAACCAGTTATATTTGCATACCTTCCACGTTTTGTATATGTATACCAATGAGTTTCACTTTCTTGTAAGAGTGGGATACTTGAGCATACCTCAGAAGTCGTAGCATTATTACTAGTAGCTAACACTAGTTTGAAAGATCTCAAGATAGGGTTGCGGAGTCAATGCATTATCTAGGGCTCGGAGTTACTGAAATGCTGGAATGTGTACTCTCGCGTTCAACCTCATCTAAAAGCCTATTTAAGAGAGACAGTGTTCCCATTTTGAATTCCCTCTTTCGACGTGAGCTAAGACTTTTCATATCAGGTAAAAGAGAAAGAAGAAAATGCTGTTCTGCATCTTGGTATCTTTCAGCAGATTTTTTAACGTTGATCCAATCCAGAAAAGCATCATCGACTTTGTAGTATGTCTTTCGTTTTTTACTTGCTAGGCTTTTACGAATTGGTTTTTCTATTAATTCTCCAGAAGAACCTTCCTCCGGCATTTCCTTTTCATCAAATGTCTCGTCTCCGTCATTTTCATTTGTATTGGACTCCTCTGCTGTTGTATTTTCAAAACAAAGATTGCCAGACGTATCGCCTCCTTCCAAATATGGTTGCAGGAAAGCTGATTGCTCAGCAAAATAATAAGTTCTCTTTGAATTCTGGTTAGATTCCGACATTGGTGGTTCCAGTGATCGCACATATGCTGTTTTAATATTCCTCCATCTTTCTCGACTGTTCTTTTCTGAAAGGAAATGATAAAAAATTAGGCATTGATACGAATTATTTAAAAATGTTGACTTTTGAAGATAAAAAAAAGTTAGTAAACCACTCATCATACAAAACCATATTTTTAATTATATTTTTTGCTTTGTTTTTATTGTAAAAACCTAACTATTGATAATATAAAAACTTTTGTTAGGTAGGTATCTATTTTAGGTACTTAGTTACTGGAAGCATTTATCAAGATCTTTCCTAACAATTCTACAGAGGAAAATAAACTATCAGTTACATTGTACACTCAACTTGTACTGCTACATAACCCGATTTACAACTACATCTAACAGAGGAAACTATGAAGCAAATATCGAAATGTTATAGCTATTGAATTTTGGAATTTACCTAACTGTATTGGTTCTCTAGAAGGCAAACATTTCCCCATTCAGTGTTCCCGTAATTTAGGTTGTTGTTGTTGTTGTCAGAAAGTTTAAGCCTCCATTTCTGAGTGGTATGATGTCCACGCTGAGCTCACTGTCCTGTGGTGTGTATGTTTTGTGGGGTGAGCCCCATGAAGATGTCCACTTCACTAGGTACCGCAGGCATAAGGGAGATCACGAGTCCATTATGCAGGCTCTGTCTGAGGTGAATTGGGAGGCGGAGATCGAGGTATTGTTAGTGCAGG
>LQNS02278115.1:7159348-7170320 GCA_001587735.2 Parhyale hawaiensis | reverse complement strand
ACCTTGAAACATCATATACAAGTGTGAAAAGTTTCAACTTCCTAGCCCCAGCCGTTTTTTAGTAATTTTAAAGTATGCGGAAAATGCGATGAATCACCCCGGTCGACGCTACCGGTAAAGTGGAAGGAACACGGAATTAGCAAGCTGCATTTGGTTCCACACGTGCATAACCCTAGCGGTGAGCGTTTGAATTTCCCTGGTGCGTTTGGTTCATTGACTTGACTTTACGTTAATCGTTGTTTAGTTATCAATTTAGGATTAAGGATGAAGAACCGCTGGCTGGGATATTCGTAGGCCACCGCGAGTACCTTTACATTTATATATCTAGGTACACGATTGTTTTGACGTGACTTCTTGATAGTGCAGAGTGGCATGCACTTATAGCATGGTATTAATTGACTAATGATCGTTAAGTAGTATCATTTCAATGGAGGATTACTTTACTGAGACTGACTGGATCGTAGAGCCAACTTGTTAAGAAGTTGGTTCTCATTGATGGTTTATTGTGTTGTCTACATGTATTAGAATGTGCAGGAATTTATGCCTAATACAGTCGATTAAGATTAAGATATTACACATTGTAGTGGTGCAAGACGTACAAATTACACAAATTAATACGGTTTTGGTTTATTGTAGAGTTTCCTGTAAGGGAGGACATCGATTAGTTATGTTGCTAGTCGTTAGTGATTTAAGTAGCACTTAAGAAGATTAAGATATTATCTGCTACTGTTACTGTGACTTCTCTACCAATATCCCAAATGTGAGTTCTGTCCTATTATCGGGGGAAGACTGGCATTTGTGAATTCTTTAAGTTCAATGCGCACCCTGGGATTCAATGTTTTGGTTCAGGAAGATGTCGCTGTGGTGACATTCGGCGGTTCGGTTCCAGTTGACGTGACGTGACTCTCAACCGGCTGGTGACATCTGGCGCCTCTGTTGCCCAGCTGTCATAGTCTTACATACACTGTGAAGTTCACACATTTTGAATTAGCTAGATTAGCGTAGCATATTAAATGTGGGTTACAGGGTTTTTTGGTTTTACCTAAACATATATTGTGAACTGTTTTATTTGATGACTGAAACCCTCGTTCAGTAGCACAATAAACCAAGTACATTATTCGTACAAGCTTAAAAGCTAGAGGATAGTCAATCCCTTACAACACAATCGGTTGACTAAGTCGAATTGAATACCATGTAGCTAACAACTACGCGGGTTTACAATAAACCGTTAGTAAAGCATTACATAGGTGCATGGCATATGCGCACCATCTCCTTAAAAATAACACTCCTTTCGTAACACGGGCGTATCTAGGTTCTAGCTGAATTTTGCATGAGAATCAGTTCCCCCTTAGTGTCCGTAAAGGAAGAACACCATTTGTGCATCGCACAGAAAACTTTGCGGAGGGGCCAACTGTTCTAGTTTGGCTCATTCGATGAAAGCAAGGACGGGGACAAGAAACATAATCCTTGAAGAATCTACTGGAGAACCGAGATGGTTATTGAAGATTTACTGTCTTATTCTGGCTCATACCCAACGCTTGAATAGGCATAATGAGCAACAATCACCAGAAGCCCGTTTCTCACTAACATGTAATCTCGAATTGCTTGCATTATACACATACAAGAGGTAACGGAATTCGATCCCTACAACAACATCGTAATGCTGACGTAATAGGACACAATTTTAGTACATACATAGGTTAGACCTGCGCATATATACTGCTAGGAATCAATATCGTAACACACGGAATGAGAATATATTCATAAACCCGATATCACACGATCATACTATCAACTCAAGCAGTTATGATTTACCAAATGATTGGATAACTACAACTGCTCGTCTCACGATCATCGTAATAGTGCATGTTTCAAATGCACACGGGATGTCAAATATTAACTGCTCTGACGAATTACAGGCATACACATTCATTAAGTGCTGTCGGTGTGCAGCAAGAAATTTGTTAGGATAACGCTAAATGGTGTAAAAGCATGACACACAATCGACACTTGTATAGCGCAAGTCGGGTGACACAAGAAGGCGCTACGCGCTGGTAGCATTAGTGTACGCTCGGGGTACCGTTGCAACTCGTTCAGGGCCACTCCACTGGTCAGTGGCCAGCTTCCGTATGTGTACATACTCCGCTGCTTACGAGGTTGCTGTGCTTGTACCTGGACGACATGTCCTCGGTGGCAAGAATGTGTTGCCGCCGCGGTTGTTTACACATCTGTTAATGATCCCAGATACACGTAAATTTGACAACTGTAGCCAAAGACAATGACAGTGCATTATTTCTCAAAGCAAATCGTACTCATTAAGGATGATCGTAACCCATTGAGGCACTAACCACAACTCACTAGTGAGTGTGTGAGGTTAATGAGTTTATGTCTCTGGATGTGCGCTGCAAAAGTACACGCACAGTAATGATAGGTAACACATTCAATTAGCAATATCCGTATCTGTCTCTCCGTCTTCGGGGACTTCGGAAAAAACCATGGGTTACATATCTCCTAATGTATTCTAGGACTTCAACATTTCGACCACAGAACAAAATTTTAAAAGGTATGCAATGTTACTACACTGAAACCAATAACACCACAGCTCGGTAGTTGCTACACAAGCTAGAGCTGGGAGGACGGAAAACTTTTGCGCGGCAGCAGCTGCAGTGCGACGGCGCTCTGCCGCTCGCTTCCCTTTTATGGCCCTGGTCAGGCTTGCCATGGAGAGTTCAGGGAGCTCAGTTAGCGCACTCTAAACACTTCCTAGATTGTTCTGAATGATCTCTCTTACATTTGATCTCTGTACTACCAGTTACAGTACCGAAAGGTGCATGAATGTCTGTTCTAAAAATAAATCATGCGTCTATTCACATAAGTGCGGTCTCGACATTTAAATGTATGGCACGGTACGTTTAAGCATAAGGAGTTTCTCTACTAGAGAATATCTCATGGACAGTATCCATCTCTTGTAATTCTATTCGTTACCATTCGTTAACACAGTAAACTTCGTTCGCTTGATTCGACTATTGATAGCGAAGATCAACGTTGGTTATTTCGGCAAAATTACTCTATTGGCATTGTACCTTTACAATCTAGCTCGTGCCGTACAATTAGGTTTTTAGGTTTTAAACAACTGTCTTCTGACACCAACTAACTCGTTATACTGCCAGTAGATTTACCATTTACTGCATAGAAGCAGTTCTGTTGTGGGGTTACAAGTTTACCTACGCGGTCTGGCGCAACCGTTTATCATCCTTGTGAAACATTATATATCTCTAATATTCTTCAATATTCTTCGAAACAAAATTGAACTCTTTATCGAGTTAGACAATTCTCCGGTTTAATTCACGATAGTTGCAGAAGCAACTGTCATTGTAGTATCAAAAATACACTGTAAAATCTCTATTGCTGCTGGTTCCAGCGACAAGGTGTACATGAACGTCTCTTCGCAAACAATCTACATTTTACGATTTATTTGTCACTCATTTTGACACTCCTTAATCGAACATACAGTTCTAAAAATATAATCGTCGTATACTCAAGGTAAATTTGTTGATTTTAATGACTTTCTCGCCCTCCTTCATTGCTCGAGGACTTTTATACAACTGTAATTACTCAAGTGCCTCTTGCGTTCAGCTCGCGAGGGCTTCCAACATACATATAATTATTCTACAGTGAATTGACAATCTGTCATCACCATGGGCTGAAAAACTTGTCGTTCATACACACATTTCACAAATATATAACCACAGATTACTTCGAACAGCGCAAATGCGTCTCACATCTTATAAAAATTGTCCACAAGTAAAAATGGAACGGCTTATCAAGCCTTAAGAATTTTGCTGTAACTGTGCTTTGCATTACTAGCACTTCCTTTCTCGAACACAAAACTTCCGAATTTAAACACTTGACTACAGAAAATCGGAACATGACACGGCTGTTGATGAGGTTTCGCACATCGACAATTGTAACAGCAAACGCTTATTGGCAGGTTATATTTAACAGGTTATATTAGCTCTGGCCAAATGTTCACCTTAGTCTTCCGCAGAGGTAGTGGATTGACGATCATCGTCAGTTTGATGATCGTTGTCGGGAGCGCGATTCGGACAGATTAGATGGTGTAGGGTGATTTGCATACGCAGGCATTGATCACGCATAAGGGAGAGTATAGTTCTGAAGCTCTCTTGGCCTTCTAACTCCGGGAAGTTATTGACAACCTCCCGGGCATTTAAATAACTTGTCAAAAATAGTGAATACTTTTGAAGAGCTTCCAAGAGCTCGCGAATTAACGACATTATGCTGGTATTAATTACACGGGTTGACACTGTTATCTCAATTACACACGATTTTTTGGTGATCAATTGCCCACTTCCCGTAACTCGTTATTATCAGTGGATGGAATGACACTGACTAATGGACTTGAATCGGCCAATCGGCTAGGTGAATCTAACCACTCACTTTTGGGTACTCACTCAATTACTCACTCACTGACATATAGACATGCCTAATATGAGTCTGAGTATTATCGTATAGTTTTGTGCAAAGGTAAAGCTCAAAACATATGCTCTACGGGTTTCGAAGAGTTTTTTAAGAATTGTGTTCTCGTGGTAAATGAGAGTGCCCGATTCATAAGTTCCTGTGCCGTAATCTGTCGCCTCTCGACGTAAAACTGGGATAAGTAAGATAGTCTTACTCCCTTAATGTTCGTATAGCGCGGATACTCGTGGTTATTCACCACATAATCTGACTCTATTTCATAGGTTAATTCACCTCAATGAATATGAAGTACCTGTCTTCACTGACTTACAACTACGTTATAAAATCATATATTATTCTGTCATATTGACACACCTAAAATCGTGCTATCAGTACACATATGTTTTCTTACTGTAGGCCTTTACAATAACTGGTGTATACATTACTACACATTTACCTCAATGGCTCTCAGTAATCGAGAATGACTCAATATGACACAATTATCTTTACTTTACAAACACTTGAAATCAAATAATTCTTTTCTCATCAAATGGCGAGTTTTTTTTATCTTTACGCTAGCGCAATCATATGTCCACGCATAGACTACTATTAGCAATTCGTACGCCAACAACTTTTTACAATCATAGGTATACATCACCAACATCCATGGTCGAGGTCTGCCAGGTGAAAGTTTGACACGTTGAGTTGCTTGTAGTCGGCGCTGCACCAACCTCGAACTTGAACTTGCAGTCTCGTATGCGAGGCGTTGCTGGTGGGTGGTCCGATGGATGCATCACTTCAGGTGGCTGCTTGAAGTGTCTTCTTAAATAAAGGTACCTTGCGTCTCTTCGCCAGTACCGGTCCGACGGCTTTCTTGAGGCTTGAAGTCGCAAATCTTCCTGTTGCCACTTTGCCCTTTATGGCGCCTACTGGTCACTGGTCAGCCTATCTAGTAGCTCTGGAGCAGCTGCAGCTCCTGTTGTTGTTGTTTTCTTCTTGCCAGGGCCGATGCCTGCTGTTATCTTCGTGTAATTGAGGTCTCTCGCTTATTCTGCGTTGAAGTAGTGCTTCGCAACTGTCGCGAGCACTTCAGTTCTGATGTATCTTACTTCTCTGTCCGCTATGGGAGTTCCTGAGACGATGCTCTTACGTCGTTCCTTTTGCCAAGCCAGACTCGCTTTTTTTCCACTATCTCATCCTCGTCGCCACTTTTAACACTGTTTTTTTTTTTTAGTCACAGCGTTCTGTTTTTGCGGTAGCTCTTTTCTGTGCTGGTTGCTCGCCGCTGGGCTACTTCTGCCGTCTTGTCGTGGTGAGGTGGTCAAGGAAGCACGGAGAGTATAATCCAATTTATTAGTTCGTAGAATCTGGATACATGACAGGCGAATTGTTGAGCTACCGGGGTGAGTTCTTAATTAATTGAGCACACAGGCTCTTGCATAAACTAGGGGGATAGACTGAGTTAGCTTGCCGCACACAATGTTATAGAGGACTGAGGAACGACGGGTCCATGCTTGGAGTGCGACCGAACAAAGAACAAGTCCTATACTCGCACAACGCTTATATTGGAGTTCGAGAAGGAAGCTCGACCTTGTCGCTTGCCCTTCGGCTTCCATTATGACGAGGCGGAAAAGCCCCGAGATGCGACTCAGCGGGCATTACTGTCTTCATTCCTTAGATCTACTATGTGTTAAAATTTTAAACATAGTTTTGAAATAAGTGTGAGCCTCGTTCACTACTTCCTAGTTATCTGATAACTACGTAGTGTAAACCTGATTACATTAGCTATGCTTCCATATATGGATTACAACTGCTCGGGCCTAAACACATGCTCGAAATTTAAGAGAATTTGAGGTGACACTTGGCCATGGCTTGCAGGTGGTCTCTAGGCTATGCTAACATTTTAGAAGTACTACTGCAGAATTTAGTTGACAATCGGCTGTGGGGTGCCGAGGCTCCTCGGTCTTCCTTGTTTGATGTAAGGCCAGCAGGTGCGGCGGATAGGCTCCAAGGGTTGCTTGTGCCCAGGCGAAGTCGGGCGCATCTCCAACAGACCAAATCGATCTGTGAATTTAATGATAATGGATTTCTGCAGGTGAGAGGAGCATGCTGTGCTCCTTACAGATGCACCAGCCTATTGGAGTCCTATTCAAATAGCTTTTAAATGATAATTGCATGTAATATGACTAATAGCGTCACCCAATATGGGCTCAAGAGACTCTTGCATCAGTCAGACACAAAGTACTCGTCCCAGGGGGATGAACATATTAAGTGGGCCGTCTGAGCAAAAATACGAAATCAATTTTTTCCTCTAATTACAGTCTATAGGGCATAAGGAATACTGAGGCCATTCTTTGTGGCAAAGTTGTGTGCGTGAATACAACCACAAGTTGCACAAACGACCGAATTCATGTCTACGTCACGACCGAAAACGGAGACTAGTTTTTGGTTGTGTTTACGACCACAAGTCGCAACTTCATTTTGAGTGCGCTTATTGGTCCTGGTTGTGATGTCACATTGTTTATTTACAAAGTGAAGGTGTTTGATTGGAGCAAAATTTTAATTTTTATGGGGGCTAAAAAGTTTTCTTTATGGTTATAGGTTACGTTAGGCTGAAATTTGCACCAAAACCGCTTGATTAAAGACTGTCATTGTTTATAGAAGGGTATAGGTAGCTATTGGTTTGTTTACAATAAAATCTTATCAAGTTTGTCAAGAGAGGGCGCTGAATACCATCTCATGTCCTTGTGACTGCTCTAGTTGCTCGTCAATGGAACCATAACTTTGTTTTTGGTTGCGAATTTTTGGTTGTTCACGGAGAAACGCCTCTGGGGTATACTTGTCGTTGGATGAAAGGTGATATGTAGCTCACTACGGGGGCTTGAAGGTAGAGGGGTGGGGGAATCAGCAGGTGGCCTGGCCACGAGACGGCGCTCGTTCATTCAATCAAAACTGACACTGCAACCAAGATTGTTGCGGTAGGAATAGCATTATAATTTGTTCAAACATAATGAGACTGTGAACGTAGCATCTGAAACAAATTCTGATTGGTTCTTGAAAATATTGTTCGCCAGATTCCTGCGACGAGACTCATCATTCATGAGACCATACCAGTCAGAACGAAGGAGGGTGGTGTGCTACCCCGCTTCTGTGATACTTCGAGAGAGCTCTGTAGTTTTTTTCCTGCCATTTTTCATTATGCCGTTGTCCAACAGGAAACTGCAGCTGAAGGAAATGATCAAGAAGGCAGCAGAAGCAAGAAGAGGGGCAAGGATTTCACCTGCAAGAGCAGTTCCTGCAGCAGATGCACCTGCTGCAACCTTTGCTCTTGCGGCTGAAATTATTGCCCAACCTTCAACTTCTGATGCTGCACAGTCACGGCTCACTTTTTCTCTGCAGAAACGTATCAAGTTAGTGGGTGATCTGAAAGCTCTACCCACACCAGAGTATGATAAAATTTCGTGCTTTCCGTGTCGCAATCGCAGCTCCTAAAAATAGTGCTGTGCTTCCCGATGTAAAGGCACAGTTACCATTTCATTAGAGACCATACACATTGCAACTGATATGTCACTTGTCTGCAGCAAGTGTTCAACGTTGAAGGTGGAGAAAACCATCACTGCACCTCGAAAGGAAGGCTTCTGCGACACGGATCTTATTTGTGTGTACACTGTGTATCAGAACCTTGTGGATGGGGATGGCAGGGCCAGCCTGAACAAGTTTGCTTGCTATGTTGAAAAGCCATTCACTACTTATAAATACCTGCAGTTTCCTTTATGAAAGGATGGACACTTTCTACAGCGAGAAGATGCAGCACTGCCACGATAGAGTACTATGGCAATAGGCCTACTACATCGACAGAGGCTGAGCCGGATGAGGACAGAGCACTAGCAAGTAGCAATTGAAATTTCCTGTGGTGGGACATGAATGACGAGAGGGTACAAGCCACGCTGACGCATTGGAGCCGCATTCGTCATAAAGATTGAAACGGGCATGGTGATTGATGTGGAGGTCATCTGCAGCTACTGCTCCTCGTGCGACAAGAGGGTTACGCAGCACAGGTGTTCCAAGAATTTTGATGCACGATCTGGTGTCATGGAGGCCGTGTGTGCTGTTAGAATGTTCAGCAGGACCTCTTCAGACAAGCTGCTGTTCCAAACCTTAGCCGGTGATGGAGACTCCAGCACCTTAAAACCTGTAAGTAAGCTCAACGACGGTCGTGGGCCTTACAGAACTCCAGTGGTAAAAGAGGAGTGTGCAAACCATGTCACGAAGCGACTGTTCGCGGCGTCGCCAGATGAAGGAGACGAGTGAAATCATTAACTACCACAAAGACCAAAAAATGCAGAAGAGGACCATCATGGGAGGACGCCACATGCTGAAGGATACTGTCATCAATAACTTGTACTACGGCAATGCAATTCGTTACAACGTCGGGACTAACTACGACACGATGAAGAAAGCCATCTGGTCCTCCTACTTCCACCTTACGTTGTCCGATGCGCAGCCCAACCATCACTTCTGTCTGAAAGTAGAACGTTCATGGTGTTTCAAAAACAGAGCCAAAGCCATGGGAAATTAAGAAGAAGAAAAGCATGACCCAAAAACTTTTTTCTGTCCAAGATCCCATACGAAAAACTGCACCGCATTCGGGCAGTTTAGAATAATCAGACAAGCCCAGCTCTGCTGAAACACTGCTTTAAGGGTGCGACACAGAACAAATATGAGAGTATTCAAAAAGAACTGTGGTCCATCTGTCATAAGAGGAAGTTTTGTGGTCTCCCAAGAGCTATGTTCGCTGCCCAGATCGCGAGCGTGCAGCACGACTTTATGCACATCCAGAATCTTCTTATTCAACTTTTTGGTTCCTCAGATGTAATTTAGGCCAAAGTACTGACAGATGATGCCGAGACGGAACGTGTGTCCATGAAGAGAAAGAAGAAGGGGGTACCACATGGATCAATTCTTGGTCCAATTCTGTTTCTTATTTATATGGGGCGGCGCGATATAGGCATTGTGCCACTGAAGCGCTAGTAAAACCTTTACTACTACTACTTATTTATATCAATGATATGTGCAATGCAGCACAGAATTTGCACTTTGTTCATTTTGCTGATGACACCACAGTGTTTTTATTTGATGACTGTATTAATGATTTATATGCCAAAGTAAATAGAGAATTTGCAAACATTGATAAATGGTTACAGGCCAATCGACTTTTGCTGAACATTGCCAAGACTAGCTATATGTTATTTACTAACCGGGAGATGTCTACACTGCCTTTGCTAATCCGTAATGAGGAAATAAAGCTGCAGCATTCAGCTAAGTTCCTTGGTGTAACCCTGGATTACAAATTGAATTATAAAAATCATGTGACATATGTAAGAAACTGTCTCGTGCATTAGGTGTTATGTACCGCTTGTCATCTGTTGTGCCTGTGTCTGTTATGAAGAAATTGTATTTTTCCACATTTTATTCTGTAATGACATATGGGATTACCACTTGGGGATCGGCGGGACTCGGTGATCTGAGGAGAATAAAATCTCTGCAGAGGAGAGCTGTCTCCCTCCTAGCTGCTGAAAATACCCCATCGGCCTGAACAGCTCAACGGATCTTCACATTTGATGCGGCATATAAGTATTTTACTCTATCAAAATTCTTTAGTAACCGGTCGAATAACAACCATCAACATTTTTAAAAAAAAATCATAGTTTGTTACCCCAGCACAGTTATCCAACAAGATTCTCCAGATGTGGTAAAATTTATCCGCCGTTGATGGGTAAATCAAAGTATCATCATTCATTTCTTTACCGTGCAATTACTCTCTGGAATGAATTACCTTGTCAAATTAGGGAGATAGGAGATGAGTGGGTGTCTAGAAATGCTCTCAGGAAGTATCTTTTGTCTCAACAAGACAGTACATAGGCTGGTTCATAGATGCTGCAACTGATCGATATGTTGGCCCCTTGGTGGGCGGTAAAGGACGCTTTCGCTGAAATAGCATTATGAAAGTGACCGTATACGGTCACTTGTCCTGTAGAATGTTATTGTAAGCTATCATGTGCATTACCCACTTAACTGTAAGCAGTGATGTGATGACTCGGCGTTGCGTGTTGTATTTAGTTGAGTACCATACTAGCATTCTCCTTAATTGAGGGCGTGGGATGCGGCTATCAGCCACAGTATTAGTATTGATTAGATTCGCCCACGCTATGTTTTGGGAGCAGCACCCAAGCAGATTGTGTGGTTTATGTTAGCTAGGCCCTCTGGTCGCCTGTCTTCCATGCCCACTTTCCATTTCTGTGCTCTTGCAGTTGATCTTTTGGTCTGTACTTCTTCTTCTTTCCCGACTTGCTGCTCCAGTGTGCGTTGTGCCGCTGTGTGGGCGTCCTCCTGCGTGGTGTCCGCGTGTCTGTCGACATGCTGTGTGTCTTTTTTTCCCTTGCTGACATCGCTGCTGTTAAACGTGATATATTCACTGCTTCTGGACACTTGCATC
>LQNS02278115.1:7125408-7152453 GCA_001587735.2 Parhyale hawaiensis | reverse complement strand
GGGGCCGTAGCCAAAACCATCAAGTCGTAGTGGGGAACTTTCTTCTAGTAGCACATCTCCACTCCTCCTCCAAATTATAATTATTTAAAGCTTCACCACTGCTAGCAATATTTCTAATTTCGCGTTTTAAAGTTTTATTAATCCTTCAAACTCAGATTCTAATTTGGAATATTCAATAACTCCACGCTAGACTCTTGTCTGTTTCTGATAGCTGAAGGCAGCATACCAGAAATGAAGACTAAGCCCACTGAGTGGAGGGGATTCCAAACGGGAATACTAAATTCAAAAACTTCCAAAAACCTTTAAAGTTGCGAAGTGTTGAAGTTTTATTCATTTTTCAAATTCAGATTTCAATTTGGAATATTCAATAACCTCACGCTAGACTCTTGTCTGTTTCTGATAGCTGAAGGCAGCATACCAGAAATGGAGACTAAGCCCACTGAGTGGAGGGGATTCCAAACGGGAATACCGAATTCGAAAATTTCCAAAAATCTCCAAAGTTGTGAAGTTTTCCAAAATTCCAAAAGGTGAATTTAATTGGAGAATGGATTCTCAAAATCCAGAAAAAATTCCAAGTTATTTCCAAACTGCAGACCGAAAGGCCAAAATTTTCAAAGTGTTTTGGCCAAAGTTACATACATACAGTACCGTATGTCCTAATAAACTTTTACAGTGTTAAATTGAATATGGACATACAGTAGCTATGTGATAGGCTAGGCTAGGAATGCTAGTCTTCAATTAAGACGTGCTCCTTATACATACAGTATGGTATGATATGTAGTACAGTACTAACTGTACAGTATGTGCAGTAGGTACCTATGTCCAGTACTGTAGCCCACAGTGTTTCTCTAGTTTTGAATTACAGTATTAAAGGTGCTGCACTGTACAGTAGTATATATGTACAGTACATACATACTGTACAGTGTACACACCTACATGCATATGTACGTAGTTACTCTTGTCACCTGGGGCGGAAATGATAGGTAAACATAAGTGTATTGGGCTTAAAAGGTGGTAGGGAGTGATTTAATGTGGCCGGAACTTGTTCAGAAAAGGACAAAAAATGCCTGGAAAGTGTTCGGAAAAAGTCCTGGTAATTGAGTTTTTTCGTTCCGAGAAAATAAACCCAGATTCCCGGAAACCCCGATTTCCCGGACTGGCCCTCGCCCCGAGAAGTCCGGGTAAATGGGGTTTGACTATATATTAATATATGCTTATGCATTTTTCCTAAATTTCAAAGGAATAGAACTCTAATGAGTTTTCATGCTACAATAAAAACAATGAAAGTTTTAGAGTCCTTGAAACATTCTTAACAAAACTACAGAGCTGGACTCTCCCTTTCTTTATTCTGTCTGATCACTACCTTACTAAAATATAGGGAAAAAATTGGTTTTGAGCTGTGTTAAAAAAAAATATAGGGCAAAAGTAGAAAATCCTGCTTTATAGTTTTGTTAGGAATGTTTCAAGGATTCCAAAGCTGTCATTGCTTTTATTCTGAAACTTAGAAAAAATGCATAGCTACAGCTATATTTATAAATTGTATATCAGCCTTAACTTCGCAATTTAATTTGGAAACTTTCTCCTCCTTCCTAAGAATTTGTAGGCTGTTATTGGTCAATCTTTTTAAAACTATTCGATAATAAAACTTTGCAACTGCATAAAATACTGTATTAAAATCATTGACAACGTTTCGGTGTAAAATTTAAGCCATTTTCAAGTCAATAAAATCCTAATATTCTGCAAAGAGATGAAAACAATATGTCCTAGCACATATAAAGTTGAGTAAAATCAAAAATTGTTCCTATTGCACAAAGAAAGTATCAAGCAAAATCTAAAGTATATATCACTGCTAAATATCAAACTATCACTGCAGGAAAAATCACAAAAGAAGAGAGACTCTTCGTAGAGTATGACACAATCTCCATGTTAACACATACCGTAGGTATATAGGGAAGTAAAATCGAAAGTTGTTCCGATTGTGTAAAGTATCAATGCTAAATCTAGAGCATCACAGTTAAATATCGAAATATCACAATAGGAAAAGCACAAAAAAAAAACTTTTTGTACAGTAGGCCTATGACACAAGCTTCATGGTAACAACCTCCACGCAGCACTATTACACACGAAATGAATGGTACCAGCCCGCGGCGCCTAAATAGGTGGCGGTCTTCTGGAACTTTCCAGTTCAGTACAGTTTGAGAATGGTAAAGCCCTGATCGTACTTGACGTTTATGAATGGATTGTCCTGTTTAATGCTTATTGCTTCTGCTATTTTTAGGTCAATGATGTTATTATGAGCAAGAATGACAGAGAAAAATTATTGATTAGAGCATCAGTGGAAGGGGGGTTCATGTGGTGCAGTGCTCAAACGAGTAGTGCTGCTTGATGCTACTTGAATTGTATCTATGTTGCTTGCACCGCTTAAATAGGGCATTCATCGTAGTGTCTTCCGGGGCGGAGATGGCGAAAAATCTTGAATTTGTCTTAGCTTAAATACTTACAGTATAATTTGGCTGCAACGTCACATGAATACATCCCTAACATGCACCTAACTGCCCTATAAAAATAAACATTATACTTTGTATAGTTTCGTACTCACATGCAAAAAACTAAGATTTTGGATCCCTGCGAATCGGGGTGGAAATGGCGAACAGAAAGGGCGGAAATGGCAAACCAGCAAAAAGCAGGAAATAAGGCATGGACAAAGCTGAGCTATATACCATATGGAAGCCTATAATGTTGTCTAATAACCAACTAAGTTTCAAAACTGTAGCATGTTTCCAAGTAATTATTTAAAGAAATATTTGATCGCGACCCTATGTTTGCTATTTCACCCCTGGTTGTGATCGTAACACAGGGTCGAAATGATGAACGTAAAGGCTCTGTATTTATGCTTATTTCATTGGCAGAACACCATATTTCATGATCATAACATTGTTTGTTACACATAGGCTAACCCTGTAAAGATGCAGGTTATTAATGTTTCATAGCTATTTCAGATATTTTTGAATGAGAGTCGTAGCTAACTAGCCATAATGATGCGCTCTCATAAGAGAAAAGTAGATCTTTCAAATGATAAGAAATTTATGTAATGTTGATAACATGCATCTATAAAGGGTTATCTGTCCTTAACTTAACAATGTTATATACAGTATGCATAAAAATATTAGGTTCAGCCAACGTAATAAACGTAAATACAAAACCTCTACGTTCGCCATTTCCACCCCGTGATACGATCACTTTCCGGGGGTGGAGATGGCGAACGATGTTTGTACCCCCGTACATACATGAAGTGGGGTAAACAAAGTCTATGTACGCAGGAAATAAACACACATATACCAGCTACCAACAGCCCAAGTTTTGCTATTCAAGCATCATTAGAATTCGAGTAATCACAAATTGAAAAAAACGGGGTGTCGGGAAAGTGAATTTTTGTAGGGTGTTTTTTCGCAGTGTCTCAATCAAAAATTTTTTAAGATACTCCGCCCATCTCCACCCTGGCATTTCGCCTACTATCTCCGCCCCAGAATACACTATATCCAATATAAGAGGCATTACAGCGCTCTTCAGTACTATCAAATTGATACACGACTCCTGCCCTATCCGCGGAGGGTTTAACTGGCCTAGTCAAAAAATGTGAACCTAATTTAGATGGTTTGTAGTAAGCAATTAGTTTGACAGATGAAGTAACTATCATTGATTGGTTTGACATGATGCTTTATGATAATGTTGTATTTTTCGGTCAGACCTGTGAGTTGAGATACTGTTTAATTCGACGCAAAGTTTCACTGAATTAGCGGCCGTATTGTCAACATTTGTGAGATCTTGGCCAAGTACCTATATTTGAAATAACTGACTCTACAAGCGTTTGCACATAGTTACAGTTGGCAAAAACCTGTTTCAATCTGCGAATCTCGACATCAAATGCTGTCCAGGAACGTGATAACTTGAGTGCTCTGCGGACTAATGTTTTTACTACAGATTTTTTATAGCTAACGAGCATATGTGAGTCAAAGTTTATGTAACAGCCGGTATTGGTAGGTTTTAGATAAACGGAAGTTGTAATTTTACCATTATCATTGGACAACTGCACGTCCAGAGGCAACGTAAGCTATGTTTATAGATATTTCCCATTATCTCAAAAACTAAGGCCTAAATCAAAAAAATTGTGGGAGCAATATGTGTTTCTTTATTCAAAAATACATATAGCTATCATTCAAATTTCANTCCTGTCATGGAGAAGCCTCGGCTATGCGAGTCTAAGTGCTACCGACAGAGGTACTCTGCTACGCTTCACCACTGCAAAAGTGTTCATTGGAACATTCAATCTATTTTGAATGAGAGTTGTAGCTAACTAGCCATAATGATGCGCTCTCATAAGAGAAAAGTAGATCTTTCAAATGATAAGAAATTGATGTAATGTTAATAACATGCATCTATAAAAGGTTATCTGTCCTTAGCAATGTTATATGCATAAAAATATTAGGTTCAGCCAACGCAATAAACGTAAATACAAAGCCTCTACGTTCGCCATTTCCACCCCGTGATACGATCACATTCCGGAGTGGAGATGGCGAACAATGTTTGTACTCCCGTACGTACATGAAGTGGGGTAAACGAAGTTTATGTACGCAGGAAATAAACACACATATACCAGCTACCAACAGCCCAAGTTTTGCTATCCTAGCGTCATTAGAATTCGAGTAATCACAAATTGAAAAAAACGGGGTGTCGGGAAAGTGAATTTTTGTAGGGTGTTTTTTCACAGTGTCGCAATCAAAAATTTTTTTAAGATACTTAGAAACATGCTAGAGTTTTAATACTTAGCTGGTTATTGGACAACATTATAGGCTTCCATATGGTATATAGCTCAGCTCTGTCCATGCCTTTTCCCCTGTTTTTGGGGTTCGCCATCTCCGCCCCGGCATTTCGCCAACTCTCTCCGCCCCAGAATACACTATATCCAATATAAAAGGCATTAGAGCGCTCTTCAGTACTATCAGATCAATACACGACTCCTGCCCTATCCGCGGAGGGTTTAACTGGCCTAGTCGAAAAATGTGAACCTAATTTAGATGGTTTGTAGTAAGCAATTAGTTTAACAGATGAAGTAACTATCATTGATTGGTTTGACATGATGCTTTATGATAATGTTGTGTTTTTCGGTCAGACCTGTAAGTTGAGATACTGTTTAATTCGACATAAAGTTTCACTGAATTGGCGGCCATATTGTCAACATTTGTGAGATCTTGGCTAAGTATATTTGAAATAACTGACTCTACAAGGGTTTGCACATAGTTACAGTTGGCAAAAACCTGTTTCAATCTGCGAATCTCAACATCAAATGCTGTCCAGGAACGTGATAACTTAAGTGCTCTGCGGACTAATGTTTTTACTACAGATTTTTTATAGCTAACGAGCATATGTGAGTCAAAGTTTATGTAACAGCCGGTATTGGTAGGTTTTAGATGAACGGAAGTTGTAATTTTGCCATTATCAATGGACAACTGCACGTCCAGAGGCAGCGTAAGCTATATTTATAGATATTTCCCATTATCTCAAAAACTAAGGCCTAAATCAAAAAATTTGTGGGAACAATATGTGTTTCTTTATTCAAAAATACATATAGCTATCATTCAAATTTCAGAACAATTGGTCAAAAATTGAGCATTTCCCCCCCTCCCCTTCACATAATGTACCAGGTGCAAAAGTTCTACCCAACATTTTCTCAATGTCCCCATTATATGGAATAGGAAAATACATGGTAGCTATAGCTGTAAAAGAGAAATGTACAAAAAAAGTTCACATTTACCATTTTTTTTAACTTCTGGCTGAAAATTCAGAATTGAATATTGTTCATAAATGGGGTTCTGGAGTCAGAGTCTGGCTAAAAATGCCAACTCCAACTCCTAGAGCAAGTAAGATTCCGACTCCCCCTCAAATCCTTTGACTCCAGCCGACTCCAACTCCGCAACCGTGGTTGGCATAGTTGATCATATTCTCTAGCAAAGAGAGCTTGTCACTAGTAATCAGAGCGAACAGCAGAGGGCTGAGTTCGCTACCCTGAGGGACATTCTCTAAAGTGACTGAGGCACTCAAAAAACCATCAACTAACACACTCTGCATTCACTCAAAAACAAAATCACAACAGATTCTCAGAACCCTACCACCCACACCAAACTACTCCAACTTGTATAATAGACCCATGTGGTTGACCCTGTCAAACGCCGAACTAGAGTCCAACCGCACAAGGCGTGCCTCAGTCCCACAATCCAGCACAGACTGCAAATAGTGTGACCTCAACAACAGTGCGTCACAACAGCCCAAACTAGTTCTGTATGCAAACTGACCAGCAGGCAGCAAACCGGTAACCTCAGCAAAGCATTGTTGTTTGTTGCCTCCAAGAGGGCGGAATTTGAACACCACCCTCTCTGATGGCATGGAGAAAATAGTGATGGTGTTTGATCCTCCAGGCAAGTATTGCTGGCCCTAGTCCACGTTACCACCAAAGTGGGGCTGCACCACAATCGGACCATAGTTCTGAAGGGACCAAAAAGGGGAGGGTTTGAATGAAGTGCAGTGGGCCACGCCATACCCACACGACAGGACGCGCCCCTGGACATGCCAGCGCCTTTCCTAGTTCCTACCATGCACTTCAGCAACCCACCAACCAGGGCAAAAGCCACCGCCCCGACCCAACATTGCTGGGTGCGTGGAATGGCAGGGCATGCCCTGACCAAAGGCCGCTGGAGACAGAAAGCAAGTGCGGACGCACCCACCGCGCGGATCTGGGACCACACTGCATCACTCCTCGCCGCACATGGGGATTTGCAGTCAATGCAGCGAGTTAGGCACCGTTGCAGTTCAAATTCTCGAGGAAAGAGGCCATTAAGCTACAAGTAACATTCTCTAGCCCTTGGGACTCACTTCGGCAGCCCCCAAAGCCCAGGCAGGCCAAGAGCAGGCCAGCCAGACTAGGGAGGCAAGCACGGCCCTGCGCAGCGGTACCAGCAAGAGAACACACATGCATGCACAGCCATCGAGCCGGAAAAGTGCGCAGTTGGCCTTTGAAAAACCAATAGAAATAACACACACACTCACATGGATGGTCCCCCAGGAGGTAAGGCTTGCTTATAAATTACAAGGCCATCGAGTTCCCAGGGTGGGTTCAAGCTTAGAAGAGACTAATTTCTCGAACACTTTTGACAAAATTGGGGTCTGCTTTATACATTGGTAGTTGGTGAGATGGGTCAACTGGACTTTTGGGAAGATGAGTTATATTCCCAGTATGGTACCTATGTTAATAATGGGAAAAATTTCCTAATCGAATCAGGTGCCAGAAGATCATTTCAAGCATAGAGGCGAGAACGCTAGCAAACTGCTTATTAAACAGAGGAAATATATACACTGGGTCATACACATGTCTTCCATGAGTTTTCCGTGTAGCCTATGTGCACTGCTGTGCATTGAAGTGTTTACATGTGCTACTGTGTCGGTATGCTGCGGTATGACATGTTCATCTCATTGCTCTAGGTCACTGTATCGCCTACCTAACTAGCCTAGAGTAGAAGAGAAAAAATGTGTGTGTTTTCTCATATCGATAAAGTGCCCAACAAATCAGGGCACTGCACCCTGCAGTACCTATTCATTTTTTACAAGTAACATCCTTAAAACTAATACATAGCTAAGACAGGATTTGCTGTTGGCTTAGGGATTTACCCCAGTAGGTAGTTAGTGTTAACCCAGTAGAAACTAAGAAAGTAGCACACTTTTGAGACTCGTGTTTAATATGTTTTCATTCTATAGCAATAAGATAAAGAATTCAAAATACAGAATAGATATGTTATATTTTGGAACTTTAAAGTAGAGAAACTAAAGAAGTAGCACAATTTTTGACAGACTCTCATGTTTAACTTTTTGATCCTGTGTATGATAAAAAGAAACTTCAAAGCTTAAAGTAGATGTATTACTCTTTGAAACTTTGAAGTAGGGTAGGTGTGCATTGTATGTTAGAAGCATAATTGAAATTTGTGATAGCAATTTTGTTCATTTTTACTCAGTATAAAAGAGAAAATTTAAACCTAAAACTAGACATACTAAAGTTTATAATGTGGTGTGCGTTGTCCATGGTGTGACATCTCATAGCTATCCCCTGTAATGTGATAGCTACTGCTAGCCTATGCATCAAGAAGTTTAGAAATAAAATAAAATAGACATATTACAGTTTGAACTAGAGTACTCTGAGGAAGAAAGAAATAACATTTATTGTCTCATATAAATGCTGCGTCCAATGCTAACTTAGGAATAATACTAAGCACTAACATAAGAGAGAGTAACCGTATTATTTAGTCTCTTGAGTCCCTGGCACAATGCCTACATATTATTGAGATGATGAGAGAAACGTCAGTTACTCGGAGTTGAAGCAAAAAGAGGTTTTTCGGGAATATAACTTACAGTTTACTGAACAAACAATAGGCTAAAGCTAAGTGCTGTGAACCAGTAAACACTACGTTTACCTACAAGGTTTTCAAAATAGGGCAAAGAGTGAAATTTCAAAGATCTAGGCCTTGCTAACCATTTTTTCCAGGAGTGAGAGAGAAACTAGTTACTAAGTATTTATGACAAGAAGTGAAGAAATTTAGGGTAGGTATGAAGACGTAGTGCAGTTAGAATTGGGCCTACAGTGCATACCACGATATTAACTGAAAATAGCAAGTGTCTGCCCATGATACCTGTAACATGTACATTGTATTTTTCTTTTGCAGAAAATTTATGGATAAACCATTTATTTTCTCGCGTGGAAGTGGTGCCAAACAAATTTGGAGCAAAGCGCCCCAAAGTACGGTATTCTTATTTATAACATTCTTGAATGAAATGTATGGGACTTGTTCAAAACGTGGCAGTTGTAATCTATAAATGGTCGTGAGGGAGGGGTGTTAAGACATTAAAAATGGACGAAGACGGAGGAGTTAAATTACCATATAGTCGTGAATTCGTGTGCGTACCAGCGAAGGGGAAGGATGAGAAAAATTCAATGTGCATCGAAATTGCGATAAAAAGCTGCACTGAGTTTGACGACTGGCTTAAGGAATTATCACAGAAAAATAATGTTAAGTGGAGGAAGAGAAAAGGGGATGCATATAGCAAGGGTAAAGTGTCGCTCGATTATATTTGTCACCATGCCAAACTGGGGCAGAAAGGAGTTTTCACAACTAACACCAAGTAAGAATGTAATTCTAAATATATTATCTAGTCATGCAAATATTTAATTAGGTACAGGATTGTAAATTTAATTATGCACACAGTTTCCACGGAGTGCTTGCTTTTTCTTTATCTGAAGCTACAGTTAGATGTGACACAGACTCTAACTGTAGTAGTTACAAGTTAGAAATGGATATAAAGAAATCATAATCAAATAGCTACTTGACGAGTAATGTACTTATATGACCAGTTCATATACAATTGACAAAAACTTAGATACCTTTCTATTGCTGTATTGTGTAGCTCAAGTCAAGTATGGTTTATTCAAGCCTAGTTACTTATTATGTATTGTTTCAATACCGTACTTGTTTATATGTTATTTACGTGAAGATTTTCTGGCACTGTGTGGTTCAATTCATGCACAAATGGCTAGTTACTAGGCCTTATTTAAACTTACAATATCTCCTACAGATTTATATTATGCTAAAAGCCTTGTCTGTATATTTCTTTATTGATAAGGGAGTTACATTTTATACAGTCCTGTCTTTATGTGTGTAGCCATCACATGCTTCAAAGCATCTTGTATGAGGCATCTATGAAGCACACTATGTATGAGAGTCCGCTCTCTAGATAGCTACAGTAAATCCCCGCTAATCCAGAACTCAATAAATTGGCAGCCCGCTTAATCTGGCACTTTTATAATTTGCTGAAGTGTAATCTGGCAAGTAGGTGTTTTTGCCGGAATATATGGGATATTGTTGTAGTAAATTAGTTGTTGAAACTTTCAGAGAAGTGCCGTAATATAATTCGGCAATACAGTGTAATTTGCCAGATTAAATAGAAATTTCCGTGACATGCCGAAATATAATTCGGCAATGCAGTGTATTTTGCCGGAGTAAATAGAAATTCCCAAGACTTGTATGATTATACCTCGGAAATTGGCCCTTCACTGCCGGGTTATGTGGGAATGCCCGCTACTCTATGAGCAAGACGCTGAGCATAATGTATGAGAGTTGTCAGCAGTGCAGCTTTTGTACATTGGTTGGCTCTGAACTGTTAGTGTCGTGCTTAGTTAACTTGAATTCAATTTCATATTAAGCCGGTCTACATAGGTATTTCTATTGTCATTTCAATTGTGGGATATGTTACAATTTGGTGCTAGCTAATACATGTGTACGTGTACAGTGAAGTGTCTAAGCTAAATAAATTTCTCCTTTACATACAGTAGCTACTTACAAAACCTAGGCCGTAATCGTGTGTGATTATTCAGTGGCTAGCCTAGGGTAATTACATGAATAGCTAGGTATGCATTTTTATTAAGTTACCGCTTGCCAGAATGTTCGGTATGAGTGGTACAGCAATCACTGTTGACCCACCTTTACCAGTGTGGCTCTAATAATAATAGCTAATGGCAGCTTACTATGGCTGTCAACCCGTCCTGTGGTCGTTTCAGTAACCTACCTCTGCTGTCGCCGCGATAGATACCCCAGCTGCTACTGTTGGTTTTGCCACTGTTGCCACGGTATTACCACCCTTGTTGCGACTCGTCTCGCAATCTCTTGTGGCCATTCCGATTATCTACTATTCCCACGGCCACGGCAGTTACTTCTGCCGTTATGATAAATTCTACAGCAGTTACTACTATGGGTAGGTACTACCCATGTTACCCCGGCTGTTATCACTGTTAATGCTTCTGTTGCCACAGCAGTTATTACCCCTGTTATCGCTACGGTTGCCGCTCCCACTGGTGTCATTACTATCACCCCTATCCCCTGCTGTGCTGCTGAACATTATTATTTTTTGGGTGCTTCATCAGCAATGCGGTGAACAGCATCCTGAGTTAGGTACGCCGTGCACGTTTTTCCGTTGAGAATTTCGACTGGCGTGACTGATCGTCTTTCCCTCTAGAGAACTAAAGAGTTGGGTGCAGCTGTGTTTGTCCAGCGCCATGCCATGTTATTCCTTTGTGAGGTCAAAATTTTGGGTACCGCCTTTGTCCTTTGCTTGGTTTTGTGAAAACTCTGATCGCCACTCCATGGCTGTTCTACTGATGCGATCTTCCTAGGTTCGTAAAAGATTTGCATCTCGGGCATAATTTTTAGGCCAAGAATATTTCGTAAGTCGAAAAGTTTGTAAATCAAAACTCATAAGTTGGGAGGTTCGTAAGTCGGGAGGTTTGTAAGTGGGGGTTCTACTGTAGCTTTATTCCAGGATATGCGTAGTTTAATCCGGCATATTGCCAAATTATTCAGTATTTGCTGAATGAGATAAATCCTGCTTTATCCAGCATACCTCTTATTCTAGCTTTCCCCTGTGCTGCCGGATTAGCGGGGATTCACTGTATTGTATAGCTAGCTAGTATAATTGAATAATTATGTATTTGTCAAACAAGTTGAATAACACTGGATTCGTAATGCTAAAAAATACTTGGTGTTTTAGAATAGATTTATGTTATTATTTTTATTCGAACAGCTCCTTTTTATACATCTGATCTCATTCTTTTCACCAATTTACAAATACTTTTTGCTGCGAGGACAAAAATCGCCAGTTTTTACTTCAATTTTTTTTTTCTTTACATATGAAACACTTTGAAATAACTACCTAAAAGCTAGTTCAATCTAAAAAATATGTCTTGTAGCTATAGTGGAAGTCATGCCCCTCCCCATCAAAAATGATGAAAAATGGTGCCTAAGCCAGTCCAATTCTGAAGTAATTGTAGATAAACGATTTGAAGAGCCTTATGTACTTTTGTCCGACTGATTTGCACCCTTGAAAAATGAATATGAGTTCAAGTTTTGACCAAGCATGAGCAAGGCTTCATTGTTGTTGTCTATGACACAAACTAATTAAAGCATGGTGATACTTTTTTCTACCAAAGCACGATGAACCACTTTCATAGGTATATTTCAGAGGCAATATTTAATTCATTCAATGAACACCTGCATGCTTTCAAGCACTTGCTTTGTTTTTCATACAAACATACTTGTGATACTGGTAGCTACATACCAAAGTACCTATCATAGTTTGTTTAAAGTAGTGCCACATTTAATTTCTTCAGATTTAAAGTTGCATGTGCTGTGTGTTCGGATATATCAGTGGCATGTTTCTATTTCAGTTGCCCTGCGCAATTACTAGCTGTTGCATGTGCTGTGTGTTCGGATATATCAGTAGCATGTTTCTATTTCAGTTGCCCTGTGCAATTACTAGCTGTTGCATGTGCTGTGTGTTCGGATATATCAGTAGCATGTTTCTATTTCAGTTGCCCTGCGCAATTACTAGCTGTTGCATGTGCTGTGTGTTCGGATATATCAGTAGCATGTTTCTATTTCAGTTGCCCTGCGCAATTACTAGCTGTTGCATGTGCTGTGTGTTCGGATATATNTGTCTATGACACAAACTAATTAAAGCATGGTGATACTTTTTTCTACCAAAGCACGATGAACCACTTTCATAGGTATATTTCAGAGGCAATATTTAATTCATTCAATGAACACCTGCATGCTTCTAAAAACTTGCTTTGGTTTTCATACAAACATACTTGTGATACTGGTAGCTACATACCAAAGTATCATAGTTTGTTTAAAGTAGTGCCACATTTAATTTCTTCAGACTTAAAGTTGCATGTGCTGTGTGTTCGGATATATCAGTAGCATGTTTCTATTTCAGTTGCCCTGCGCAATTACTAGCTGTAATCACAGATGGAGTGACACCTCATCCCTGCCGTGTCACCTTCAGAGGTCGCCACAACCATTCCCTCTCTTCTGCTGCTATCCTCAACGAGTTGAGGTTAACAGCAAGCACTAAGGAAGAGTTTCACTTCTACTTCGAGCAAGGTGAGAATAATTAGGCCTAATTTTGCACCCATAATTTTACTGCTTCCCAAACATCATTAGACTGGAGAATAAAAATGCATAGACGCAATGCTAATTTTACTAGAATCGACGTTTCAGCTCTGGCGCTATTGTGCGTTTATTCGATCAGGTATGGTCAACTAATTCTAAGCAGTTGCTTGTGTTATTTGTTAGGTACTGTCCAACACCCCACCTTCATTAAAATGTAAGTACAAAAAAAGTAAAATCCTTGGCCCAGTTGTTTATAATTACAATATTTAGTGTTTTGTCGTGGTAATTTGACTCAATACAATAGCTACAATTTACAGTTAGATGCATAGAATATCGTATAATTAACTAGCTAAAATATGTCATTAATCACTTTATCACTCATGAGCAAAGCAAAAACCAGTGATAATGTCTTCATTGAAGATTTAAGCACCATTATATTCATCTCCGCCAAAGAGGTTATGTTTTTGACGTGTTTGTCCCTTTGTCTGTGTGGCTGTTTGTATGTCACTGAGATGTCCCAAAATAGATAGTGTTGCGAAGAATTTTTCTCAGTGGCGAGCGAAGACAGAACACCTCTGTCGGCAGCACCAGACCCGCGACAGCGCCCAACTCTGGGGGCGTCCAAGTGGTAGTTTGAACTGTTTTGAGGCGTAACCCTCATTGTAGACAGCTTTTGGTGTTTTATTTTTTAGGCCCCGCCCACCTGGTACATCAGGAGCCCAGCAGCAGCACTCCTCATTTGGGCACGACGAGCGCACTAATACATACACCTCACCCTAGGCCATGGAACTGAAGAGGCTTTCGGTTTTGTTTCATCCTCCAGAGGTGTTTGGACCTCGCTCGCCACTGAGAAAAATTCGTTGCAACGCTATCCATTCTCAGTGGCTCGCTACGACTTAACACCTCTGTCGGTAGCACCTGGCATACCCACGGCGGAGCAGGGAGGGGTTTCATGGCCCCCCTGAGGTGCTGGTGCGAAGGATCCTGATCTTAACTAATTTATTCTCTTTCTTTTTTGTTGATTTTTCCTTCAGACAATCCAGCTGTGACTGTAAGTCACCTCTAACGTTGGGGGTACCTGGCAACCATCTCCAGTGAGTTGCCATACCCCTGACCCTCTATCAAAAAATTGATTATAAATCACTACCTTTTCTGGATTGTCCCGGAACAAATCTATGGAGCAAAACCCCGTTAGGATAATGCTGTTCTAACACAAACCTTGCTGTTTTCAACACTTGCCTGAGGTTTGTGGTGATATTATCCAGCAAGTAAGATTGCTTGTAATTCAGACCTTCCTGGACCCTTAGGACTACTGCTTTTGCCTGGCTCCTTATAGACATGGAAGACTTTTAAATCCTTTCTGTTTCCTGCTTCGGATCATTCCGAAACCTGCCCATCTGTAGCAGTGATTGGCTTCTGAGAGCGCTGGTTATTCACCTCTATCTGAGTACCATCGTTTCACCTTCCTTACCTCGTTAACTGGTCGTATCCCGGGACGACCACCTGTAGTCAAGCAGAATTTCTCAGGGGTAGTCTTCCCCAGCATTGTCTCTGCCGTTAGGCTGAGATTACTCCGCTGAGGATCTTGGATCCTAAGTTCCTGTCGGGGGAACCCATTGAGGCTTCAAGCCACTATCCAGACTAACCAGCCTCCTGAACTTGAAGTGTTTGCTCGGTGGAGCAGATTAATTCAAGTAATAACTCTCCCTAATTCCAGGAAGCTCACACTTCCATTACCGGAACTTCCATTAGTACAATTTCCACTGGGACGGCTGAGGAAGAAGTCACCTCCTAAGCATGGAAACTCTAGCCTCTGCTGTCCATTAGACGCTATTTATTGGAAGGACCATTCCCTTGTAGTTGAGAACGCTTTCTTGCAACTCCGGAGCTTTCTACCGTCGTAGAAGAGCAAACCTTGAAAAACAGGACCCTCAGGGAGGTTCTCTATGGTTAATCAGGCTTCCCCACTTCAGAGAAAGTCACGAGGAACTTTCAAAAATGACCTTGTGAGTAGGGGAGAGTGTACGCAATTTTACCTTCCTTTGGCCCTGGAGACCTGAGCCTATCTGAGGCTCTGGCCCTATACCCAAAGGGATCTTGGTCAGCTCGTTTGAGAAAATATTTTCTCCAATTTTTTCTTAACAGAGGCACCTACCACTCCAGGCTTCTACAGTATCTGCGTCCAGTCTCCTCCTGGTGACGGACCCGGTATCTAAGCCTGTAACAATTTCATGATAGTGTATATCTATACTGCAGCTTTCAGCTGTTACCGAGCTCGAACCTGACTGGGTAGACGTCCACGATGCGACTCTGGATTAAGATCATAGTCGCACCGTCTCATGAGGAGCAGAATAAACTTGCTCTTAAAGGGCCCCGTCACGATCTGGAGGAAGGTCCTCGTCTATACTAATTGGGCTCGGACCGAAACCCAAGGGGAGCCCTACCTTAATTTGCCGCACTTTGACTGGAGACGTTTTCCCACCCTAGTAGGGGAACTTCTTAACACAAGCAAACACAACCTGTGTCCTAGCCTAGCCGGGCCCCTCCTGATATGGTCGAATGCTCAGGTCTGTAGGACTGAGTATAAGCAGGCTCAACCTGGGTAACTCAGGTTTCCCTGTTACCTTCTAGCTAACGGATAAACCTCCTGCTCCACCTAGTGTATCTTACGCTAGTTTACTTTCCCTAGAAACCTACGCTCTGGTGAAAAACCCCACTGGGAACAACCGGCGTTTTCTAGCGCTGTCTCCTGGAGGTTTGAGCTGTACTACCATAGGACACCCACTAGTAGTTCCCCTTCAGGATCTTACATTGATATTAGCTGAACATCTTCTGCTTGTCGGGTAGACGTAGCTCTGCCCAACCAACTAGGTCTGCACAAATATTCCCTATGAACTTAGGGTGACCCCTAAATGGACTAGGCCTATCCCTGGCAGTATCATAAGAACTCTCGTGAGGTCTCTAGAGTATCTGAATCTCTGGAATCTTGCGCGACCTTTTACTGACTATTGTTCAAGAGAGGCTTCTGAAAGTTAGGGAAGTTGAACTTTATATAGCTCTCTGCCCTTTCTTCGAAGGAAAAATTTCGCTTGCAGTGGAGATTCCTTCCCAGAAAGAGAGCCGACCAAAATCGGAACTCATGGAAATTCTAGAATTCCATCCTACATCTCCTGCAGAGCTAAGGGTAAGGGACCAAGCTTATTGCTAGGTCCAGTTGGGTTAGATATTTATCTACCATCTCAAGTCCTGGGACTTAAGATAGCTCTCCGCCCATCAAGTTTCATTCCGGACTTCGGGAGCCAAGGACGTACGGAGCACTCTGGTTACACCCTTAGAAGGATCTTGAAGCCTCGGGTGAACCGAAGATTATTGAAACCGCAAGGCTATGCTTTGACTTCTCAAAGTAGCTACATCGTAAGTTTCTGCCTATCCTCCCCTGTCTTTCTAGATGGAAGACCTTCTACTGGTTGCTGACCTTTTACAGCCGGAACTGTTATTACTGATGTAGCTTAGCAATAGCCTTCTGGGCCATAGCAGAGATTACCGGGACTCGGCAGAGGATGGTGGCCAGTAGCCACCTCAGCTACTGTCCGGATTTCCCTCCATCGAATAACCAATGCGTGCCGCTGTCCTCTTTCTTAACCACCTTCTCGCAGGAAGGGGCGCCCATTTAGGGCAGTACCGTCTTTTTGGACCAGCTGGTCCTGATCACTCCCTAAGAGCGAGACCCAAGAGCCAACTCTCCTCAGGAGGCCCGCTGTCGTTTTCTCATGTAAGACGACTCGATAATCTCCGTAAGGATAGTCTCGTCCTATCTTCCTCGCTCTCTGTGACCTACGATATCCTATCCACAAGACTCGACGAGGATGAGGTAAAGGAATACGTCCGCCTTAATCAAGGCATAAACCTGCTTCCATAATTGAGCTGACAAGGGTCCCAGAACCATTCTCCATTCCCGGAGTCTAGTTCCTGAACCACTCCGAGGAAGGAGAAGCTAGGTACTAGTTCTATTTATGCTCATTATACCAACTCCGTCTGTCCTCTCAGCCTTCTTCTAGTCAGAACAGAGTTTATTAAAGAGTGGGGATATCTGTCCCCTGCCATAGACGTTGTTTAATCATCTGGGAAGTTATCGACTTCCCCAGGGGTACTCTGAGCTAACCAGTGGCCATCTTCAGACCTTGTCTACTATCGTATCTCTTTTGCCTGGGCTTATGACAAACCAGTCATTTCACAGGGCTAATCTAACTCGGAGACCACCCTATGCTTAGTGCTTGGCCATCCGCCTCAGTTTAGCCTACTGACCGAGGTTCCTCTGTAGGTAAACATCTGTCTCCTGCTGCGGACCTGAGATCCTTACTCTTCCCTCAGGGAAAGGGTCATTCCTAAAAGCACTCACAGCAAGGAAAAAAGCCTCTTTCTGTTACCCTCCTGATAGCATGGTTTTATAATGAAACAGCAAAAAAGTTATATCAATAGTTAATATTAAGTGGGAGGAGCTTTTTTTCAGGAGGATCTGCTAGAGTTGTAGTACTCATTATGCTCACCAATACTCGAGTTTGTGGCAGAATTTATCCAATAAGAGCCTGCGGGAAATTTCCCTGCAGGAAGCTCGTATAGGGTAACATGTCTAGTACCCGTCCACCATGCTAGTAGCCGTCCACTTGGTTTTAAAAACTTCCTCTGTGAAAACTAGCAGTACTAGAGAGCCGTACATAGTCTTGAACTGTAGAGTACTACTTAGCCTACAGTTTAAGCCTATGTACGGCTTTCTAGCACTGCTAGTTTTTACACAGGAAGTTTTTAAAGCCAAGTGGACGGCTACTAGCATGGTGGACGGGTACTAGACATGTTACCCTACAGAACTACTCAGAGCCTCTGGAATCGAAACCGTCCGGTGCCGTATTCCTGGGCGAAACGTATACCGGTAAAAGGACTCCTGCGAAGAAGTCCTTATCTAGCTTTGCTGCTCGAGAAGGGCGCCAGATTAAACGCTAGTCTCGCGTCCTATATTCGGATCCCCGTCTACCTCTGGCTGGGTTTTAAACCGTTTCTTATCAACGAGACAGCTCTTGTTCCGATCTGGATCTTCCTTCTAGTACCAAAAACTGCGTCTTTCACAGGAAGCAGATCAAGATCTACAACCATCTGTGGTTGCAGTTCGGATTTCTTACTAAAAGGTAAGTCGGACAGTGCCTGCTGAGCGCTGTTCTTAGACCCTCATAAAGAGGACTCCCCTGGGCTAAGGAACAAATCAGTTCTACTATGGCTTCAAGGACCCCCTTAAGGAATGTCCAAGTGTAGGACGCACTGGACCGATATTCCGCTGGGCCTTCCTGTCCTTGAAGGAGTCCAGATGACCGGTTTAATTCACCCTTATATCAAGGAAAACTCAGAACTGGAGCAATTTTCCTACCGCTTCGATTCCAGCCTTGGCGCCGCTGCGGCTATGCTGCTCTAATTGTTGGACCAAATCAAGGACTTTGGTTTCGACTGTCTTAGGTACTGTCTATCTTAGATCTCAGGGTGAAGTCTTACCAAGGCTAAACCCCCCTAGGTCCTAGAAGCTGACTAATTTGGAAGACTATGTTATTTAACAGGGACCAGTCAGCCCCTGAACCCTGGTATCCAACCTAGGGTATATCGTCCCGCTACTACCGTAGCAGGGGCAATGATTAGCCCAAGCAAAGGCGACAACTCATTCATGTCTTTAAACTGAATGTTTTCTTCCGGAGTTAAGGGTCGATAGCTCACACGAAACTCGTTTTGAGGTTCCGAAAGCTCGTCGAATTCTAGATATCACTCCCAGGGGAGCTTGCACAACTATTCGTCTAATAATCTTATCTAAGAGCTCAAGAGACGACTATGAGTTGCAGTCTCCTCCAATGCCTATTGAAAAATTTATCGTGAAATTTGGGCCGCGAAAGGTCCCCAGGAGACCTCAGCTAAAATCTTGAAGCAGAAACTGCTCTAAGACCAAACTTACTTGGCTTCGACACATAGTACTGAGGTAGAGTCCAAACGATCCTTAGTGGGCCAGTGCCCATGAGTCTGTGGTGGATAAGGTCCGCCTGGACCTCCCGAACTGCTTACATGTCCCCCGACAGTAGACAGTCGGAGCTACATCACCTGTCGTATGATAATTGTTTGTTTATCTATGCACCACAGAGATATTGCCTCCTGGGGTGGAGTCCAGCAGGACCACATAAGAAGGTCACAGCCTCCAAAAGTAGCCTTTTCTTAGAGCTAAGTCCATAATCATAAC
The DNA here is from genome assembly GCA_001587735.2 of Parhyale hawaiensis. NCBI lineage: Eukaryota > Metazoa > Arthropoda > Malacostraca > Amphipoda > Hyalidae > Parhyale > Parhyale hawaiensis. The sequence continues at coordinate 7,133,145 of LQNS02278115.1, read as the reverse complement.
TGCAGGGGCTTCTGCAAAGCTTCTACCTCCTTGTTTTCCGGGATTATAACCCGTCTAGTTCTTAAGGGGAATACTCTCAGCCCCAACAGGAGACCTCCCTATGGGACTAAGTTCAAACAGGTCGCTACATATCTGCCCCAGCCTACAGTAGAAGTCACAATCCCTGATACAAGGCCAGAGATGTTTCCTTACAGGATTCTGATAAGTCCCAACCTCCTCTGTAGGGGTGGGGAATATCAACTTTCGACCCTTTGTAAATCAGTTGAAGTCGCATTAACCTACTGATTTTGGACTTATCACAAAACCAAGTGGTCACTCTTGGACTCTCTTAGTGGAGCAAGAGTGCACCGTCAGTTTTTTTTTTTTTTTTTACGTTGCTAAATTTGTGAGGTAGCTAGCTATTGCTCTTGTATAAGTATAGCTAAAGTTGTGAGGTACCTAGTTATTGCTCTTGTGTAAGTATAAGAAGCATAAGAGCAGACTCCCCAGTAGTTCTTTGTACACTGTCTTAAGACACTCTCAAGACAATTTATGCCAACATGCTACTTGTGCATGTTTGTTTCGAGAACTTCTGCAAAAATCTGATAACTCTGTTCTTGCTGCCTGTGTAGGAGCTAGAGTTACTCAATCTCAGATTTTTTTTTACCTGCCGGCTTTGTCCCGGCGCCATCTTGGAATGGTCCGAGATCAAGAATCTGGCCGATTTAAGCCTCCCAACTGTTGGAGAGCAACCCAATAACTGGAAAAACGTTTTTAGCGGATTGGTTAAGCACTAAGGTTTACCAACCAAGAAGGTATATACATGCTTGTCCAAGCATGTATATTGTATAAGCTTTGCTGATTGTTAGGGCACTAAGGCATATCAACCAAGCGTGTAGTGTGAAAGTGTGTGTGTGTACTTGGCGGACTTGTTAGGGCACTAGGGCCTACCAACCAAGGTATAAATCTCTGTGATTGGCGGCTTTTCGATACTGTCCGGCCTAACCAACCAAGAGATAATAAGTATAGTTGGCGGACTTGTTACTGCGCTAAGACCTACCGACCAAGTTAGGATATACATGCCTGGTGGCCTTCCATAAGCTTCCAGCCTAACCCAGCACGTATAATATATATGCTTGGCGGAATTGTTAGGGCATTGCGGCCTACCGACCAAATCTTGAGGCAACAATATATTTGGTGGAATTTTTGGGGCACAAGTGCCTACCACCGAAATGTATCGCTGTGCTAGATGGAATTGCTAGGGCTACAAAGGCCTACCATCCAGTCTTTGATTTTACGTTAACAGGTGGCACAGAAAAAAGGCCGTAAGGGCCACCACCGCAAAGGAAGCACAATTCCACGGGCAATATACTTCGTGCGATTGTTAGGGCCACTGGGGCCTACCACGAAGTATTTAAACAAACAATAGACTAGTTGGATTATTTGGGGCACAAGTGTCCACCACCACCAAGTATTTATTCCTCTATTCCGAGGAAAAACGACTTACGTTAACTTTACAATTGAAAACACAAAAGCCCAAAACACCATCACTGTCACTGGTCTTCATGAACAAATAGCTGCTGCTGCAGGTGTGAACACAAGCAGACATGGATTAAGGATCAAAGATGGCGGCACCCTAGGCCGATGACACACCAAACGCAGTTTTGAAAACGTATCACTAAAAACGGTAAAAACACATCTCCAAACAGGTAAAACCGTTAATCTCGTGATACTTTGTCATACCCTTGTTAAAGGGTTTGAGATAGATCGATAGGTGAACACAGAGCAGCAGCTGAGATCAGAGCACAGGTGGAGATGTTAACAGTAGCGTGAGTCGTAACAGAATGAGGAGTGCTGCTGCTGGGCTCCTGAGGGACTAGGTGGGCGGGGCCCTAAAAAAATCAATATAAAACGCTGAAAGCTGTCTACAGTGAGGGTTACACCTCGAAACAATCCTAACTACCATTTAGACACCCCCAGAGTTGGGCGCTGTCGCGGGTCTGGTGCTACCAACAGAGGTGTTCTGTCGTAGCGAGCCACTGGAAAAATTATGAATGGATCTTTACAAAATTTGCAGGGTTTGTCAGGCATGTTACAATAACAGGAAATCAACTTTTGTTGAAGATCCGCTCAACCGTAGGTTTGCTCGCCTCTTCTTTTTTTGTGCGAAAACTCAAAAAGGTTGTAGATGGATTTGTTATAAAATTTACATAAGCTGTTAGCTAGGTAGCATATAGTGTTTCTCATTTAATAGTTTAAAAACACTACTAGACAAACAGGTAAACAGACAGAGACAAACTAAAATACCGACGATCGTTTGTTTTATTAAGTTTTTGTATAGTTACTTGAAAATATTTAGTTACAGGAATTGCTTGAAATCTTAAAAGACATAGATGATTAAATTTTGGTAATAATCTGTTTGTACCTTCATTTGTGAGCTTCTGTGTTTGATTCATATTTGTTAGGAAAATAACTCAAAAAGTTATGAACGGATCTTTGAAATAATTAGATAAACTGTTATTACTGTTAAAAGGCACAAATTATTAGATTTTGGGACTGATACAGACTAAATTTAAATCATTTTTGCCTACCGTCGTCAAGCGTGGCGAAGGTGTGCGCTCTTAGATTGCTCTACTAGTATAGTAGGTATGTGTTTGTCCTCCCAAAAAGAGAAAGAAGAAGCTACACAAAGGCAAAAAGTCTAATATTAAATAGAAATCGACAAAATTGAATTTCAACGTTTCGGGATTTACGTTTCATTTCTGCTGATGGGACTGTTGTCTTGTTCAGCATGCAAGCGGGAGGCTGAATGTGAGGGTTTCGCAAGTGGTAAACGGTTCGGCTGGATACACCTAAATGTTGATCAGTACGGGCTTTGAAGTGTTGTCCAGTGCTACCTATATATGAGGCACAGCAGGCCTGACATCGGTAATGGTAAATAACACTGGACACAAGTGGTTTGGGGGGTTTGTCTTTAAATTTGAAGTAGGACCCTATGGTAAATGTGTTTTTGTATGAAAATTTGAAGTTGATATGTGGGTAGGCATCAGAGAGGAAAGTTTTCAAAGTGTTTACTGCATTGACAGATGCTTTGTTGTAGAANCTGGACACAAGTGGTGTGGGGGGTTTGTCTTTAAATTTGAAGTAGGACCCTATGGTAAATGTGTTTTTGTATGAAAATTTGAAGTTGATATGTGGGTAGGCATCAGAGAGGAAAGTTTTCAAAGTGTACTGCATTGACAGATGCTTTGTTGTAGAATGGAAGCGAGTGAAAGAAGTCCAAGTTACTGACCCAGAGTTTGCTAATGCCGGGGTCGAACAGCTTGTCTAGGAACAATTTGCAGAGGTGGTCCAGAAAATGGTGCGGATAACCGTTATTTTTTAAGAATGTTCGGAGAAAATCGACTTCATTTGTTAAATGCAAGGTATGAGGAAGACAAATGGTATGCTCGAAATAGTAAAGTTTTTATTGCATTGATTTTGAATTGATCATGGCAGTGACCAAAAAAACCTGTCCCGAGGCCTGAGATAGTGGGTTTTCTGTAAATTCCAGTGGTCAGTGTTGAGTCTAGATTGGTTATTAAGACATCGAGAAAAGCTAAAGAATTATTTGATTGATGTTCGGCGGTGAATTTGATATTTGGAGGTTTACTATTCAAATATTACAAAAAATATCAGAATCTGCTTGATTGTTGAATATGAGGCAGGTGTCATCTTCAGAACGATTATAGTGGATGGATTTGAAGTCACGTGGGCAATCGTTGGGCCAGAGGGTTTCGTGATGGCATAAAAAGATAGACTATTTGCCAGCGAAGGGCTAAGTGGGGAGCCCATGGAAACTCCATCTATTTGCTTGTACAGTTTATTGTTAAATATGAAGAAGGAGTCTTTGATGGCAAGGCTAAGGAAAGTTCGGTAGGTGGGTTTATCCATGTCATGGAATAGGTCCACAGAAAGAAGAATTTGAGCAGTTGGTTGACCTAGATGTGATAATGCAAAGAATAAGAGTTGGCAAGTCATCAAAAATGACTGCGATAAATTTTGTAGTCTGTCATGATGATAATTTTTATAGGCAGTCAGGTGGATTGACAGAGATGCGAAAAATTCTTAAATTATTGAGTTTACTTGCCATAAAAAATGGTGTTTGAATTTGTCTCTCCACCTTAAAAGACAGAGAAGTTGAGCTGCGATCATTATTGTTTACATGGATTTAGGTGGGTTGACCTAGATGTGAAAATGAATACCTAAATCTCTCGAGTTATATGTCCATCAAGAATGGGTTTAAATTTGCCCCCACCGCGGGTGATGGTCCTACGCCCTTGGGCGTTATAGTTTTCAACATACATTATTATTGTATATGCCATGAAGTTGGGGTTGGTGATTTCTAAGGAAATAGAAAAAAATTACAAGCAGTTGATCAATCATTCAATCTAATATATAGCTACTGTATTCAGTGGCTAATTAAATGTTCAATTACCTGCGTAAATGTTCATAATTTTAACTGCAAGTACCTACCTTATTTGCATTTGTAGGTAATTAGAAATGATCATTTAGGTCTTATTTTAGACAGGAAGGCTATACAATAATTGATAATGAGTTGTCCACTTTATGTTTGCAGTAGGGGAGTGTAGAGCTACAAATTCATAAGAAATTTGAACAACTACTAAATACATAAGTATATGAACCACTATTTTACAGGCATGCTAGCCGCACAATCTCTACGCCATCACCAACTGAAGCATAATTTTCCAAGCGACTTGGAAGACAGGAGCGTTAATCCCACATTAAACTCTATTGTGAGCCTGAGGGCGAGATGGGTGAAAAACAACCATGGTACTTTCGATGACTTGTCCGTCTTAGATGCCATGCAGCGAACCAAGAACAAAATGCCGCAGCATCACATCAATTTTGCTCAGACTCCTGGTGGATACGTTGCAGTTCTTGTCACCGATTTCATGTATAGAATTCATAAAGAAATAAAATCAGCTAGTGAGGTGGTGTTTGTGGACACAACCAGTCAAGTGGACAAGACCAACTACTCTCTCACTCTTCTTGTCTGCTCGAGCGTAGCTGGAGGCCTTCCCCTCGGGGTCATATTGTCATCAACCCAAACTCAAGAAGATTATGTCAAAGGTATGTCACATAGTCAATAACTCAAGAAGATTAGCTATGTCAAAGGTATGTCACACACTCAATAACTCTAGATTATGTCAAAGGTATGTCACCTAGTCAAGAACTCACAAAGATTGTCAAAGGTATGTCACATTGTTAATTTCAAATTACAATTATAACTACTAGCTAAGCCCGTTAAAAAATTCACGGTTTACTCACTTCAAGTGTTTGGAAAATTTCTTGTACTGGTATGCATGTTATTGGACTTTAATGTAGTCTGTTGTAACTACATCTAATTTTATCGTGTTTATTAGTGCAAATCGGTAGTTCCTCTTCCAGTAGGTAGTTTTCCTCCTGAGGGTAGTTGTTCTCCCAGTCTGTAGTTGTGCTTCCAAGGGGTAGTTAACCTTCCAAAGGGTAGTTAACCTCCTATGGGGATAGTTGTCCTCCTATTTGGGTATCTGTCCTCTACGAGACCCGTGGATATTCTACGAGTGGTAAATGCTTTCACTTACGATAGTTTAACCTGAGGTAGTGCTTGTAACTCAATTAACCCAACCCATCTGAGCTGACGACCGTCGCTCACTCCTGTCTTTCGTTACGCAGTCCATCTGACTTACAACTCGCCTAACCTTTCGTAGTATTTTTAATTCACCAGTAAAATTAATCACGAATTTATTCTATCAGTAAAGAATTTGTGCATGTGTCTTAATAAGGTCAGAAACATGACGGTACTTCTTGCATTGTTCCCCAATGTATTTACACACCTTTTCTAGGCTCTGTTTCTCACAGTTACAGGTAATTTAGCCCTTCCTTATCTTACGCATTTAAATTTTTTGTAGGTGTATTTCACGGGTCCAGCTGAAAACAAATTGGTAGAACTTTAACGAGGTTGCAGTAGGTAGCAAACGTATCTTAATCAGCGAGAGTTGATGTTCAAACAATCAAGATATTGAAGGCTTAGTCTGATTTGAACGAGTACTACCTTCTCCTTACATCGAATCTACAGCAAAGTATAGGGTGACCTTATGTCTGAATGCACATTTTGCAGTGGCTCACTCCGACAGAGTACATCTGTCTGACAGCACTAAGACTCGAGGCATCGTCACGATGGCCGCAAACTCCCATCCAGGAGGGTGTTCCGAGTCGCCAGACTCAACGTTAACGAAGGTACTCTTGAGAGTATTTTTTTTTTTACCCTTAGTCAAAACATAAAGTCCTGCTCTTGTATAGGTATAAGCTCAGGACTTAATCAACGCCAAGTCTTGAGCCCCTATAGGTATAGGTAAGAGACTTAGTAAAAATTTCTAAGTCCCGCGCGATAAGAGTAGGACTTAGTCAGTTTTCAAGTTCCCTACCTGATTGGTAGAAGCGGGAACTTTGGATTGGTTCAGATGACGTCATAGGCCGGCAGGTCTGCCGTCTATATAGGCCCTGGTCTCCCTTAGCTCTTCACTACAATGACTCTGAGTGATGGTGACAACAGCTCCAGCTCCTCCTGCCATTAAAACTGGGAAGAGGTCTGCTCTATTAAGTTCTGTGCCTTGACACTTCAGTACATTATTAAGTTCTTTGGAATTCAATTATGAACTTAGTATTTTACATGTGAAATATTTCAACTTAGGGCGGGGTAGAGGGCCATTATTGGTTTAGCCTAGTCTCAGTTGAGACTTGCCATAGTGATTCCTGAGTTTTGTCTTAGTTATCAGTGACCTCTTATTGGCTTCATCTACGCTAGTGAATCCTTTTAAGGCTTTAAGCATAGCTTAGCATAGTTGCTTGTTCTTCAAGCGTTGTTTCTTCAGTGTGGCCTTGACTTAGTGCCCGCCTACTTAAGATATCTTCTGTACGATGTCATTAGAGGAGCTGTTGTGCTATAGCTACCTAGTGTTTCTGAATATGTGCAGTGGTGTATTGTAAATCAATATCAGAAGATAGATCATTCTCTCATAATACCTTTTTCCTTCAACGATTCTTTCTTGTTGTTTGGGGGGATCTGGAACTTAATTAGAGCTGCATTCCCTTCCCCCCCCCCCGCTAAGGCGGGGTAATTTAATGTTCTAGTCTTAATCTGTTGCAGGAGGAAAGTAAGATTAAGGAATCTGTGGTCTAGGTGGAACTCGAAGAGTATTCGTTGACAAATTTAAGTATTTTGTAATTTAAGGTTTGCTGCAAGCCAATTTAAGCTGCAGATATGAAAAGATTACATCTGTGTGAACACCTGTACTATAACGGTTAAAGATCTTCAAGCATAAGATACTTTCGTTGACCCTTGTAAGCGTGCTTATAGCAGTTACCAGGTTTTTCAGTAATTTTTTAAGGCTAAGTTTTTGACTCTTTGGAATTAATTAATTAAGAGAGATCTCATAATACTAATTTAATCTCTTTAGTGCTAGTAATCACTAATAAGGGCCTCTTGGAGGCCCTTTTTGAGTAGAGTTTCGATTCAATAAATTCTTTGAGTGCTGCCTTTACTAGATTCCTCAGAGAAATTGTGATGGCTGGAATCGGGTTCGCCTCCATCACTGGCAACGGCGAGTTTGGCCTTCGAGTCTCAGTCCCGTTCTCCCTGAACCTAGTCTACCTATTTTTCTGTTGGGGCCTTCTGCCCAAAGTGCCTTACGTACTCCGAGAGCCCCTTTCTGG
>LQNS02278115.1:7092003-7117348 GCA_001587735.2 Parhyale hawaiensis | reverse complement strand
CGAATTTGTTCCCTTTCGGCCACTCAATTTAACTTATTTTTCTTGATTGAAGCCTTATTTACACTTCATATTCACTTCACGGTACTCTTCACAGAATAGTTCTATTCCTTACCAACAAATATAAGCACCATTATAGCCAAATCTGTACGTGAGAGAATCCACAGTGACGGTTAGCCTATTGCCCGAACTCTCTGTACTGGGCGACAACATTTTTCGATATTTTGCAGCTCAAGTAGCTGGCCAGTCGTGAGCGGGAGACTGAATGAAATAAATCGAAAATATACGGTGATATGTTCAAGAAAACGATGTACGAAGGTCTGAGGTCCCACACCTAAAACACTTCGACTCGCCGATGTGGTGTAAATTTGCTACGTGCTGTCACAGCTATGTTTTATTTCAGTTCTATTGAGTCCTCCCGTTGCATTCTTTGCTTCCTGGTCTTTACGGACGATTTTCGAGTTTCCAGAGAGCCATTTTGGCGCTCACGAATGATTTGCAGAGGCAAAAAAAAATCGAAGTATTCCCTGAAATAGATGGCTCAGCCAAGCTATCGCTTTCGTGCCGTACTGAAGAGGCACGTGCAGCCGCTGCCTTCTGCTCTGCACGCTTACAGTGCGTCGTAACGAAGCATCTCTTGCCAGAATTCACAGCTGTTTTACGTGGCTGGCAAAAAATGGAAGCATTATCTGTTGAAAAGACGTCGTTGCCAAAGTTCGTGACGAGTTTGTTCAGCTTGGCACTCAGGGACGTCTTAACATTAGGCATGATGAATCCTCACTTATCGGTACAATGATAAAATCGCACGGGTCTGCTGCGCAATGTTGTTGGAACTAAAGGGCTGTTTCGAAACTTCTAGCAATTAACTGTTCAAAACAATTCATTTTGGTCGCATTGCCAATTTGGAAACAGCTCTTAGTGTGAAAAAAAAATTATAAAGAAACTTGGGAGACACGGGCAGACAGCATAGTGGTTGGTCCTATTTTGCTCTCTATTTAGTCCTGGGATCAAAGGGTAAAATGCAATACACGTTAATGTCAGAATAAGCGTAGACTCGGTGCAAGCTTTGAACATGAAAAAATCTTGGAATTTAACCATGAAAACACATCAACTAGCTAAACAGCACACAATATACTGTTTTTTGCTGAATAGATACACCTTATTCACACAGTGGCAACTTAACCGCCATATTTTTGTGGCATTTTTGGTACTATTCACTAACGTGCCACAGTTAAGTGGCTACTAAGGCATTTATGGCAATGGCACGAGTATGAGGCATTCTTGGCATTTACGGCAAATATGGCATTGTGCCACAAAATCCAGGCTCTAATTATAACTCACTTTAGTTCACCTAATGCAGCTTCTTAATCTAACCTACCAATAAATAGCGCCTGTTCCTTAATCGTAACTAACTGTGTCAAACCTAAAGTAAGCTGCACATGAGAGTCGAAACATGGCAACATTGCTCTCTATCCTTCCCCTTGCGCTGCTGTATATGCAGCTACGATTTATCTAATTTTATTATATTCAAAAACTGCTTAAACTCCAAGCCGCGGCAGCTATTCCACTACAGCGAGGGCCACGTGCTCACTTTAGACTCTGTGAATTACTATTGAGTTTCAATTCAAAAATGTACATATTTACAATTGATGTGTCTTAATAGATTCAACTGTTATCGTGCACATAGAAACATCTGTTTCAAGAACGTGAAGCAATCCCGTGTTCCAACTCGTAGCAAGTCCATCGCTAATAGAGTAGGCACACTATCGCAATAATTACCCAGTCACTCAACTTTTTTCTTTGGCCGTTGCCTTGCTGTGACTTCAACTAATAGTGTTTGGAAGTTATGCTAAAATTTTGCGTCATTGCAACTTTGATCTAACTCAAAAGTAGGAGGTACATATTCCCAAAGCTTGACCATTGCTGTTTGTTATAACGTACAAATTGCCAGAGACGACTCATACCTTAGTTATTCATTTTAGTGGCATAGCACTGTCCAAAGGGACACAGAATTGCGTGGCAATGCAACTTTTACGTAGGCGCGTGCGCGCCTTGAGTCACATTGTACATGCACAACATATCTAGACACTAAATCATTGGTGGATCTTGCAGACATTTCACCTGCAAAATTTTCGCCCTTGTATATCATCACAGATATAAAGACAACATAAGCAAATACTGTATAACAATTTCGCTTTTAGGAGGTACTTTTCTCATTGCTTTACTACTATAAGTACATGCCTTTGCTATCCTTTGTGTTTCATCGTCTGAAGATAACATTTTTTAGACTCATTTTTTCAACATTTCCATTTTCACCAGTGTATTTGATAATTTCAATTCTACTGCAGGACCCGTGGCTGCTTTACACTTAATCTGCATTAGCCTGCCTACATAATACAACACTCGACCTATTTTTTAAAAAATTGATCCATATCGCTGAAAGTACATCTTTTGCTAGTTTATGTCATTTCTCTAAACATCGCACTGTCACTTGAAAAATGCAGCTTAGAATGAAGCAGTTGAGAACAGCTTCGATTCAACCATATTATGGCTGCGTTTGGATTTTCCTGTATTTGGATCGGTATACAACCCCAACAACGTGAATGTTACGATAAATGAAACTTAGTATCATGGTAGGTATGATACGTGCAAGATGAACTTCATATCTCTACTTCGAAACTGACTGAAAATATTTTCAAGTGTGAGCTGAAAGGAAACAGTTGTGGTTGAACTTCCTTCAGCAGAAATCAGAGCTTTTTACAAGCTGAATTTTCCCCTATCTATTACTGAAGAGTGTAACACATGAATGGAAGAACTATGCCATTAATATTATAGATTACACTTAAAATTATAAGTAACACAGCACTAGAATGCTTCATGGCGCGGGACCACCCTGGGTAGGGCACATTCATTGCTGTCATTTTTTATGGCCAGTTTACTCTAGAGTTTTGGCATTTTCAACATCTCAGTCAACCGATCTGACTGCCTGAAGGAAATGTACATAGCTATATCTATATATATGTGTATATAGCTAATATAGGGCTCAACTCTTTCTGCCTCTTCTTGTGTGGACAGAAAACAAAATACATTGCTATCATTTTCGATGGCCCGTTAAATCTAGTTTTTTTGCATTGGTCACATCTAGGCCAACCCACCAGACGCCCTGCACAGAAATTAAATTATGAACGTTGCACAACTCCTACTTCTTATGAGGTTTTGAATGGACAAATATACAGTATGTACATACAAATATAAGTATACACTTAAATCTTCAACGAAAACAGTATCACCTATCTCACTTCATTCCCAGGTGATAAAAGTCTGCTAATTTAGATTTTTTTCTCAAATTGGTACTTTTATCTTTACTTCATTTCCTTTTAACAATGTTTTACAGGTTTCCGTCTGCTCCAAGATATGCTAGGTGGTGTTGCTTTCAACGGCAAGCTGCAGCCTGAGTGTTTCGTCACTGGGGATAATTACGCTGAGAGAGCTGCGCTGCGCGAGGTGTGGCCTCATAGCAAATTGTTCCTCTGCGTCTTTCATGTCCTGCAGACCGCATGGCGCTGGCTGTGGAATAGCAACAATGCTATCTCCAAAGATCAGTGTAAACCGCTGATTAACGTTCTCAAGAAACTGGCCTTCGCTGAGTCCAAACGTGTCTTCGATGACACATGGTTTGAGTTCCTAACTTCAGATCTCTCGAAAAGAAACTCCAAATGTACCGAGTTAGTAACTGCTTTCAGTGCCATTGAAATAATAATGTACAGCTATTATTTGATATAGATGTACAATATAACATAAGTGTGGTATAGTGACATAAGTTTAGTATTAGTTGTAGTATTGGATTGGAAGTAGCAGCAATGTAAAGCTTCTGACATTGACTCTCAATGCCGCTGGTTCAAACCTCACTGACAACTAGGCAAGTTTTTTTGGCGCTTGATGTGATCAGTCAGCATTTTGTGTGCATACTAATGGGGGTTTACTGAGCTTTGCCAGCAATGGGGAGGATCGGGACGCAGATTGTCGCATGAAGCCATGCCCCACTAGCACCATAGCTGTAGACGATCTGTGATCGACTGCAGCCGTATGCTTCTCTATATACCAATATCTGCAGTGCAAACCAGTGCGTGTGGATTTCCCAGTTAAGGGTACGGTCACGTTGACTTTACCTGCAGTCGTATTATATTTCAACTGTTCTGGTTTCAGATACTTTATGTCAGTAGAGGAACGAAGGGAAGAGTGGAGCTTACCTTGGAGATGTGGCTCTCTACTGCGTCGTCATAACACCAACAACATGTGTGAAAGCATGATGTTGGTGGTTAAGGATGTCGCCCTCAACAGGTATTGTACTGCTGTTGCATTTTGTAGCAGTTACCTTATATCAAAGGCATTGCTAAATATGTAGATAGCAGCCTAATCATAGTCCACCTCACTTTGCTACATTTGTGTTTTTAGCTGCTGCCTGGAATTTATATAGGTGTATATATATATATTTTTTTTCTGCTTGCTTTTCTCAATATTAATGAAGGAATATGTTAATAATACATTTCTTTTGAAAGAACTCCCCAAAATTGAAAAATTATAAATTAAATAATAAATAGAAATCTACCAGAATCAGTGGAAACAAACTATAGCGGAAGGATTAATTGAATTAAATTTTTATCAGCGTAACTATGACCTTTTTTCTTTAAAAGTTGCAGAATATTACTTACAAATAAAAGTGAAGTTTATACCTATATTTAATTCTAAAAATATTGCAAATTAGAGTGTTTTATATTAAGTATTTAGTTTTCCCCGTGTTTAAAAGTGAAAGAATTTTTAATACTTAATTGATTAATTTCAAGCGTTTAAAGGAAGAAATGATTAGTGCCCACTTGATTTTGATTTAGATTTGATGGCAATTAAAATTTTTACTACTGCTGTATGTTACCTTTTGATTATGCAAGTACAATTTTTTACTTATTTTTCATGATAAGTGTCAAACATTTAAAACGTTAATAGTAAGATAGTGCACAGGTATGTTGTAACTATAAAAACAATTAGAGAAAAATAAAACGGAACTATTTCCCACGTTTTGGCAACATTTGCTTATTGCAGGGGGTTCTGCTGTTACGCCATATTATGCAACATCACTCTCTAGTCATCATGGGCAAGAAAAGCGGTCTAAAAAGTGAAAAAACGATCAAAGTGACCTCGTTATTGGCTTCTTGTAAGACAAGACTTGAAGTTTCCAAGGAATTAAAGCGTGTTCACCAAACAATTAAGGCTTATACAATTGAAAGTAAGGTCAAACGGAAAACTTCGGATAGAGCCTCTATTAGGAAATTGCCTGCTCGGGATATGCGACATTTGAAGGTTTCTATCGCTAGAAAACAAATTTCAACAAGTAAGGCGATATTTGAAGACGCTGGAACCCCAATACTAAGCAGAAAGACAAGATGTGAGGTTCTGCAAAAGCTAGGGAAAGTGAAAAAGGCTATTAAACAACCACTTCTAACAAAAACTCTTGAAGAAAATAAGGTCAAATGGGCTGAAAAGAATATGAAAACTGATTTCTCCAATATCTATATGAAGAAAATAAGGTCAAATGGGCTGAAAAGAATATGAAAACTGATTTCTCCCATGTCATATTTACTGACGAATGCAGAGCCCCTCTTGATGGTCCAGATGAATGGGTTCTCCATGACCGACCTCAACAGACGCGGCTTAAGCCTCAACAAGGTGGTGCAGGTATAATGTTTTGGGCCGGGATAGAAGTTGACACCCTTTTAGGTCCATTTGAAGCGACAGAAGGGTTAAACTGAATACAGAAAGGTACTGCTAGTTTCTTGAAGCCAAATTGATACCATGGCTTGATGAGCAGACTATCGCACGCAGAACCAAGTTGATATTTCAGTACGATAACGCTTCCTCACACCGAGCATGGTACACTGCTAACTGGCTTGCGGATGGAGAATTTAAATCAAAAAGGATTAGGACCTGGCCAGCGTATATCCCTGATGTAAATCCCATTGAGAACCTCTGGGCAATGATCAAAAGGAAGGTCTATGAAGGTGGTCGGCAGTTTTCGAGCAAAGTAAGCCTGTGGAATGCAGTAAAAACAGCTGCAGATTCTGTTCCACCACTTGAAATATCAAACCTGACAAAGTTAGTTGATAATCGCCTTATGGAAATCATGAATAATGGCAGTTGCCATGTTCAAAATTAACTTATGTTTATCACTACTTAAAACTTATTTCAGTGTTTATTGTATTGTTTAGGTTATGATTTCTTGGTTTTGGACGTTCAATGATATTATTCTTGTTCACTTGTATTTAGTTCATTTTTATGACGTTATTATTAACTTGTTGCATAATCTAAAGTAACAGTAACAAATTCGTAAATAAGCAAATTGTATGATAAACTTAGCAAATGGCTAAATATTTATTTTACAAGTGCTGTTTATATTTGCAACATAGCCATAAATTTAGTTCGTATTGATATTTCAAAGTTAGACACTTATTTGAAAAGTAAGGTAAAAAATTTTATTTGCATAATCAACCGTAATGTACTGTAATACTTTTTGTAAGCAACAGTAAGTAGCTAACTAGAGCCCCTGAGAGCCCAAGCCTCTGCCAAGCAGGGTACAAGAAAGAAAAATAAAACTTCATTCTGGTATCCACGATTTTCCTTGTNAAATTGTATTTGCATAATCAACCGTAATGTACTGTAATACTTTTTGTAAGCAACAGTAAGTAGCTAACTAGAGCCCCTGAGAGCCCAAGCCTCTGCCAAGCAGGGTACAAGAAAGAAAAATAAAACTTCATTCTGATATCCACGATTTTCCTTGTATCAACACAAAAATTTAACAATTCATGCCTTATATGATCTTAGAAGTTTCTGTAATTTTCTTGAAGATCTATTTATATTTTTTTGAGTTTACTCCTTACAATTAGCATTCTGGCAAACATTAGTCAAACACCCAAATGGACCACCCGATCATCACCAAAATTTAATCAATTAGCTATGTCTTTTAACATTTCTAACACTTTTTGTAAGCTTCATAAAAACCTATTCATAACTTTTTAGCTATTGTGCAAACAACCATAAAATAGAACACACCAAGAAACGAACAAACCTCGCGAAAATTTGGCCATTTGCTCTGCGTAACACAGCGAACAAGTTCTACAGATTTCATAAATATCAGTCCAATGCTTTCTCAGTTATGGCAATAAAATAATTACGAACAAACTGATGAACACAGGGTGTCTAGCAGTCATGAAAACGGGAAAAAATCGCTCAGGGAAAGCTGTGGGAAAAAGGGATCAGGAATCATTAAACTTAGGAATTTCTGCGGGACAGTGGGTGGTGTTCCACGTGGGTTTATCTTTATGAATATGGCATTCCTCATAGACCCCGAGCCATAGGAGGATTATTTGTTCTGCAGTGCCGGGGAAAGGTGGACGACTGTCTAGCTCTATTTTACATCAAATTCTAATATTGTCACGGTGACTCGTAGCGGTTTCAGGGCCATTTAGCCCATTCTCATTAAAAGATAGAGGAACATGGATAATATTACACTCAAGGAAACTTACGCCGAATCAGGAAAAACACAGGGAATTTTAAAAGTCCTGGTCGCTAGACACTATGTGAACGGATCTTCACCAACATTAATGAGCTGTTGCTCCTAACATACATAACAATCCCTGTCAATTTCGTGGAAATTCATCCATAACTTTTTTAGTTATATTGGTGACAGACAAATTGACAAACGAGCAGACAAACTTGACTCAAATATTACTTTCTTGACGAGGTAATAATAGTAATTATTCAAATATTTGTGTACAGAAATAAGGCCTACAACATTGCCCAGCTGCTGGTGGTGATGGCGGATGTGTACAACAACCACCATCATCTGCGTTTGTCCGACGTCATCCTTAACATGGACCGTTCTTCCAAAATTGCCTCTAGCGACATTCCTCTGTCAGCTGTCACCCATATTGGAGGAGCAGAGTACAAAGTTCAATTTGCTTTGCAACTAGAACCGCATGAGCGCATTCAGTACTCGGTGGACCTGTCCATCGGTACGTGCAGCTGCATCAGTGAGAATACGGGCAGAGTTTGTAAACATCAACTGGCAGCGTCTCAGTTCAGTGCCGTCCGCCTTCCACAGCTTAACGCTTGCAGTGCAGCTGAGAAGCAACTCTTCTACAAGGTGATATACGGTGACGAAGCAGTAGCGACATCGGCTGTTTTCGAGGGTTTATCTCCAGATATGCCTGCTGCTGATGCAGTATTGCATGTTGATGAGCAAACGGCTCTATTTGACCAAGAAGATAGCGGTGCCGATACGGAACGAGTCATGGACACCTCCGCACAGACACCAAATAACTCGCAATCAATTGACGAAAGAATCGATGAATTTACCAGCATGCTAAATAACGAATTGAAGCGAACTAAGAGCACCCGCATGCTTGGCTCCCTTGCCGTCTTCGAGCGGAGGCTGAAGGCCTGCAAGAATCCTGCGCAGGTCTCCACTTTCCTTCGCACTGCAGGCTGTACCCTGTTTGTAGGATCGGGAGCGCTCAGGAAAAAACTTCCATGTCAGCAAACGAGCATTGGCAGGTGCCAGTCAGGACAACCAAGAGGTCAAGCTGACTTGTCGGAAGGCAAAATAGTAAAAAGAGAATGAAATTGATTATTAAATACTGTATTTCTAACAATGTACTGAATGCTAAAATATATTGTCTCATCGACTAACTGTGCAACGATGCGCTTCTACACCCCCTCCCTGGGCAGAGGTTGGGCCAAAGGGTTAGATAAGTTTATGTCCGCCCATCCTAGGTAATGGGAGCAGCATCCCCAGGGGGACCCTGTAGATTACCTTAGTCATTAGCTAGGCCTTTGGGAACGTCTTTCTGCCCGCTTTGCTCTCTTCCGATTTCACACTCTTTTACTGGCCTTGCTGTCATCTGTTCCTCTTTTTTCCCGGTTTCCTGATTTGATTTTGAGGGGGATCACCGTGCATGGGTTTTCCGTTTACATCGACATGCGTTATGGCCTTTATTTCTTCCTATGTCAGATCATCTATGCTGTGGAAACGGATCTAATCTAATGCTTTCTAAAAACAATGTGTTCTTTAATAGGTTCATCACCCGCGAACGAAGTGAGAGAGGTGATGATGTTTTCATTGGAGCTTCAAGTATATATATATTGCTATATCTTTTCTGTCCACCCAAAATGGGGTTGGAGTTGAGCTATGTTCATAGTTTTTACAGGGAGTTTGGTGGGTTTACCTAGATTCAACCCATATCAAAAACTACGCCTAGATGGCCATAAAAAAGTAACTGCATTGAATTTTTTTCTACCGCGGTAGATTGTCTTACGCCACGAGGCGTTCTATTTTTCCAATGTTATTATTAAGAGAGCTCATACTCTGGGGGCTGTGCCTTAACCTCGTTGGACTGAGCATCCATCTGAGAAACTAAGATTAGCTGACCATCGAACGTGACTCCGCTGAATTTGCAACCACCGCAGGTGATGGTCTTACGCCACGAGGCGTTTTAGTTCTTAGAGGTATTTGTTTACAGTTCCGCTTAGTAATAAAGTGTTAATTTTTAGATCGATTATAATTAGTGACAGCATGTATGACGCATTCAAATAAATATTACTCTACCTACGTAATTGTCTTTTATTTCTACTACATTTTTGAATGACTTATTCAGCAAGTTTGAAAAAAAAAATAACTTTTAATATCGTCCATTTATTTCCATTACATTTTTTTAATAACTTATATAGCAAGTTTGAAAAAATAACATCTAATGTATCGTCCAATGATGGTGCACATGATAAGAGTTTTCTCGTGTAAAGACACTAAAAAGAACTAGCTTGCTAGTATTAAATGGAATGATGAGGAGCTAACCATTATTATTTATTTATTTAAAAGCCATCTCCTCATTTTCGTCAGTGGAACTAAAAAAAGGGCATTGATGAAAACATCACACTTGTACGTCATATTTGACAGGGCTAGGGGTGTCTACAGAGGCTGTCTGTACACTGGTTATTATCATGATTAGATTCCTAGCTTAACCACCTTAGCAGCTGGCACGGAGGCCCTACATTAGCAGTGACAAGCACTTTTATTCTACGACCAAAATCGTATTATAGTTATTAAACGAGAGTAAAGTGACAAATATGCTAATATGAGCTCATAAATTTAATCAATGGACTTTTCTAAGTAAAGTAATAAATATTTCATTTTGCGTCAATGTGCATGGTAGGCAACAAACAAAACAGCACAGGATTAGAATGGCATTGATACATGATGCATCCATGTTTTTTTAATTCATATTATGAAGCACCTGTTGAGTGCACATTAACGACCAATTTATACTAGAGCACTTTGAGAGGGCATACCTCCGCCAAGCAAGGCAATGGTAACATTAAATTCAAATTGGTCCCGAAACCATGCATTTCTTTCAGGGTGCTACAAGGTAATTGAAGTGGTTGAATGAGCAGAGCGTTTGAAAAGGGAATGAGTGCTGGGTGAGGTACTTGAAAGTGATGGAATGAGCACAGGGATTGAATTCAGGGTGAGGTGCTTGAAAGTGATTGAATGAGAAAAGGGATGGAGTACAGAGTGAGGTACTTGAAAGTGATTGAGGTACTTGAAAGTGACGGAATGAGCAAAGCTCTTGAAATGGGATTGAATTCAGAGTGAGGTGCTTGAAAATTGAAGTGGTCTCCGTTGAAACGTCGTGTTTTATTATGTAGGTTCCGCAGGGCATAGGACGAGTGTTCCTATAGGGGAGTATGACATTCCCTCGGTCCCTAGTCAACGTATCTACATAGTTTGGGTTCTTGATTGAAGGTGGCGGGTCACATATAATATTTTTGGAAATAGACCATGCCTGACAAGTGATAGACATGTCCTACAAGTGGATTTTTCCTATTAATTTCACTGTCGGCTAATGTGATTTTTCAGATAATTGTTGTTAATAATGCACGTAAAACTCATTTCCAACTTAAATAGTGTGCAATGCCAGATTTCCGTAGTTTGTTTCGTCTGTGTTGTTCAGTCTGCACAAAGCACTTTGAGATTGAAAATGCTGGCTTTGCCAATGTTTGGTCGCACGCAAAGGGAAATTGGCATATCGGTGCAGTCCAATGGCAAACAACAGTCAAACAGCCGAGCATTCAAGCCATGATGTGTGAAGAGGTCACTGGCGAAATAAAATCATCAGACTTCTTCATTGCTGCTACCTCCTCTGATGCTGTATCCACGGCTGCTAGCAGGGAGAGTCAGCCTTTTGTGTACATTCACAATCAGCAGCTTAGAGACTCCATTGTGCAGGTAGAAATCCTGCTGTGTTTGAAAGTGGATAACACGCATGTTCTAGCCAGATCTGCTGCTCTCAATGGGGACACATATAGACTCATGTTTCCTCATAGTGAAACCGCAAGGGGGTTATAAAATGTCAGAAGACAAAATTGGATATGTGCTGACGTATGGACCGGGAAAAAACAACTGATACTGTTCTTTCTGCTGCTCAGTTAGTTACAGTTGTAGACCAGACGTTAAGGCGCTTACAGATATCCATTTATTTCAGCTTCCGTAGGCATTTATGGCAGCTTCTGTAGGCATTTATGGCAGCCTTTGTTGGCATTTATAGAAGCCTTTGTAGGCATTTATAGCAGCCTTTGTAGGCATATATGGCAGCCTTTGTAGGCATATATGGCAGCCTTTGTAGGCATATATGGCAGCCTTTGTAGGCATTTATAGCAGCCTTTGTAGGCATTTATAGCAGCCTTCGTAGGCATTTATGACAGCCTTCGTAGGCATTTATGACAGCCTTTGTAGGCATTTATGGCACTTTCGTGGCATAGCTATATGGCAGCCAGCGTAGGTATTTATTGCAGCATTCGTGGGCATTTACGACAGCCTTTAGCAGTCTTGTTTGATCTTAAAAAGGCATACGATACAGCCTGGCGACACGGAATACTCCTACAACTGCACAAAATAGGCATAAGAGGTAACATGGCCTATTATTTACAGCAACTCTTGAGGGAGCGGCGCTTCAGGGTCAGAGTGGGACAGGCCTGCTCCCCTCAAATGAGGCAGGATGAAGGGGATCCGCAGGGGAGCGTCATTAGCTGTACCCTGTTTCTGTTAGCACTAAACGACATCCTAGCAGACCTTCCCCAGTACGTGCACGGGTCCCTATACGTAGACGATCTGATGCTATACTCTTCCTCGAGACACTTTCAAGTCCTGCATCGACGGCTGCAGCGAGCAATTACAGCGTTTGTGACTGGGCGACCGATCATGGTTTCGCCTTCTCTGCTGCCAAGACCTCTGCCCTCCACATAAGGCGAGCCAGACTTGTAGCGTCACCTGATCTCACAATTTACGTACAACTGATAAACTATCGCGAAGATGTGAAATTCCTCGGAATGATAATAGATAGACGCCTGACGTAGAAACCACACATCCAGGCGTTGAAAGCGCAATGCTTGAGTAGGCTTAACCTGCTCAAACACTTGACGACATCGTCGTGGCGCGCCGATCGACAAATCCTTTTATACCTATAGCAAACCCTGGTACGCTCCAGACTAGACTATGGCTGTGTCGTCTATCAGTCCGCGAGGATTTCCGTCCTATCGCAACTGAACGCTGTGCACAATGCAGCACTGAGGATATGCACCGGAGCTTTCCGCACCTCACCCATACCAAGCCTTTTCATTGAGAGTGGTGAGCCCTGCCTACAACAACGCAGGGCACAACTTACCTATCAGTATCTAACTCGTTTAGAACAAGTTCCCCAATCCCCGGCGTAGAACAGTGTGTGCCAAAACCGGGAGGAAGGGGCTAAGTTTCCCTACAAACTTCCCTCCGCTACCGACTACGAAGTGCTCTCCTTCATAGCGGAAATCGAGCCATTCAAGGTGGCCCGGGTCCTTTTCAGAGACCAACCAACTTGGCGCTTACCAGTCTCGACCTTTTGCCCCGGCACACAATACCCAAAAAAAGAAAGACTTCCACCCTCTCTTACTAAAAACCCTCTTCATGGAATGCGTGAGGGACCAACATGGTGACTACCCACGTCTATACCGATGGCTCTAAAATGGCAGACCGAATGGGTTGCGCGGCCGCTACGACTGATGAAACTAGAGCAAGCCGGCCATTGCTGGAGACCTCGACCTTCACCGCCGAGCTGTTCGGCGTGTGCACAGCGCTGCTCCTCATTAGAGACAGCGATAAACGCAACTTTACAATATTCTCAGACTTACTGAGTGTAGTACCGGCCACTAGAGCATGCTACAGCATCCACCCCGTCATTAACCGAATAGTAACCATGATAAAACAATTGCAACACACTGGAAAGACTGTGTATCTGTTGGGTGCCTGGTCATGTCGACGTCACGGGCAACGAGCTCGCTGATGAGGAGTCGAGGCATGTGGCCTTGATGGAATTGACTATAGCAAGCCGTGCAGTCCCCTGCCGAGACTTCTAACCGCTAATCAAGCGAAACCTGCGCGAACTATGGTAATCCCAGGGTCTGGCTCAGAGAACCAAATTACGAAAAATGAAAGACACCGTCCGACCGTGGCACTCATTAAATAGCGACGACCGTCGAATGGATGTTGTACTGTGCCGCCTGCGTATTGGGCAAACGAGACTTACTCATGACTATTTGCGAATGGGGCTCCAGCAGCCCTATTGCGACAATTGTGTCGTACCTCTCACCGTCTTACATCTGATGGCCGGCTGCCCTACCTTTTCCAACGAGCGGAGGGACTGTTATCCGGACGTTTATGGACAGGATGCTGACTCTATACTCCAGAGAATGCTGGCTGAGGGGCCTCGTGGCCAATTCAATAGAGACGCCCTTAAGACCTTCTTTATTAGATGTGACCTCTATAAAAAACTGTGATGAACCCATCACGATAGATACCACCACCAACTGTGATATCCCCTTGTTTGCTAAATACATATACTTTATGAAAAATTAATACTAATCCCCTTCTTAACACTTCCTATTAATGTAAAATGAGACGTACTTCGCGCCCTAGCGGCGCAGGAGCCTGTGGATAAATACAGGAATAGTTTGGCGCGATATAGGCATTGTGCCGCTGAAGCGCTAGTAGAGCCTCTACTACTGCCACGGCAGCCTTCTTAGGCATTTGTACCAGTTAATGCAGGCGTTTATCGCATTTTTTGACCTAATCATGCATTTGCTAATAACCAGAAAAACCTCCACTATCGTCAAAACGATAGTGGAGGTGGAGCCACGTTGTCTGCATTTTCACTGTGATATACAGAACACGCATGTATATTTAAAGTGAATAGGTGGACAAGCCAACCGCCAATAAGGAGAAACACTTTGATTTTAGATCAACAAAACTTATATTAGCTATGTAACTACTGTAAAATAAAATCGTTTAATGATGTATGGTAAAGGTACTATTAGTCGTGGAAAATTTAAAGATAATCCTGCAGCAGTACTTGAACATTTAATGGTCAAGAAATGAAAACAAACGAGTCAAACTTGATGTATTTACAGTATCATAATGGTTCATTAAGCAAACTAAATAGCTAACTATATATGTTTTCCTTTAGTGGAATTCATAATACATATGAACTGAAAATTGGGTTTTATAATGGAATGAATTTATCTAAAAACAATTATAAATTAGCAAAATAAGTGGGTGAACAACGCAATTACCATAACATAGTTAATAAAAATGAACAAAGTTGTATATTCAGACATAGTTTTATGTTAGTGAAGGCACTGTTACGAGATGTCACTATAAGGTTCTTAACGTTTTCACAAAATAAAGGGTAAAAGGTAAATTTTTACCCTACCCTTTCACCTAATAAAGTTCAAACCTATGAAATGTGTTTTTTTATAGATTAATACCTCCTGAATCCAAAAATTACAACCAATTTTGTGCAACTGCTTACTTTACGAGATATTTGACTCTGAGGTTCTATTTATCCCCATTCTAATACTGAAGAAAAAAAATTCCAAGGTACCTAACTTTTTTCAATTGGGGCAACAGCAATATTGATAATTAAAATAGGTTTTTAGGAGTAATTAACTTGACCACACCTAACTAAAACCTTAGTTACTCCAAAAAACCGACTTTAATTATCAATATCGCTATTACCCCTTTTGGCAAAAACTAGTTGGGTGCCTTGGAGGTTTTTTTTCCACTATTAGATAAGGAGAAAATAGAACCTCAAAGTTAAATATTTCAAAAAGTAAGCAATTGCACAAAAAAAATAGTTATGATTTTTGAATTCAGGACGTGTTAATCTTTCAAGAAACACATTTCATATATATCAATTTTACTGAGCGAATGGGTAAATATTAGCCTGCTTAAATTTTGAAAAAGACATTTCAACCTCGTCAGATATCATAGATGCATATTTGAAACATGCCATATCGCTCGGTGAAAGATTTTCAACACATTGTACATTTGTTCCTTTAAGGAGCTCGGACTGTAAGTAACTAACTACAAGCAACTAAAAACAGAATAGACATAAAAGTTTTGCAGGTAATAGTCATTATCTACGCATGCAAGGATGTTTACATCGCTTGTAGACTTTTACATAGGCACATTCATTTCGCTACATTATCGTAATGTGCTCTAGAATTGATAATGACCCATATTTTCGGCATTAGTAGGCATATAGTCTAGGGCATTATAAAGGCATTTTTGGCGCTACATAGGCATTTTTGGTGTTACATACGCATTTATGGCGTTGTAGGAACTTATGACGCTTAAGGCATTTATGGCATATATTCGTATATTTTTGTGCACTTCTGTATATTGCTGTTTCTATCATTTCTATTCTACTTTGCGGTAATGTGGAAAGTAACCCGGGACCGGGTCGGACTCCGGGGTGTCGTCTCCTGTATTGCAATATTAGAGGATTGCATGGGAACCTCACGGAGCGACACATCTCTGCTCTGCTTCCCGTCAAAGTGAGCCGACAAGTGTTCCTCCCTCGCCAAGGGATCAGCAATGATACCGTACCACCACTTGCACCATCAAGGGGCGGCAACGAAAGTTCAACACCAAAAACTGAACCCTTTAGCTCACTCCGCCAACGATGTGGATGGTCAATACTCAGTAGAGACATCCTGGAACGGTGCCTTTGACGATACTGTGCCCTCTCATACTCACGCTTAGCCTCGGTTCTACGATTGAAGTAGGTCTGCCACAACGTGCGGTCACTCGAACGCCGCCAAGCCTGGTAAGCCGCTTGCTTAGCTTCAGAAGCTAACCGACACTGGTCGTCAAACCACGGTTTGTCCCGAGGCCTCATTAAAATAGTCCTCTTCAGGACATGCCTTTCCAAAATAGACGCAGTCGAGACGTCAAGCTCAGAGATAGGATCCTCACTACAAATAATCTGGCGCCAGGTGAACGCCGTTACTGCTCCAGTAATGGCATCATGATTAGCCGTGCTCTTAACGAACACCACTCTCCTAGTGTCTACCACAGGAAAAACCTGGTTCACCTTCAATGATACGAGATATGAGTGGTCTGAAGTGCCAATGTGGAAGCCAACTGACACCGGCAACAAGTCCGGGACATCAGTCATAACGAGGTCGAGACAATTTCCAGAAATATGCGTAGCGTCACGGACAAGTTGTACAAAACTAGATGAAGTGCAAAAGTCTATAACGCAGCGTCACCATGGCGATCAGGGTGATACAGATCTCAACCATCCCCTGTGGTGTGCATTATGCATTAACATCCCCGACAAAAACAAACGCTGATTTAGGAAAGAAAAACAGTTTGAAGAGACCTCATAGTGAGAATGCAAGGCCATCCCACCTTCAAAGAACATATTGCTAGAGTTATCGCTGTGAGAAAATTGAGTGAATGGGTTTTACAAACTATCTCGTTACACGAAGTATATGTGATGCTCACACTATAGAAACAATTCTTCCGAAAATAGAATACTGCGCTCTACTTTGAATGCTAAGTACATGAAAAAGCTAGAGCAATTTGAAGCTGTCCAAAGATCGTTCACGGCCGGAATTCGAGGCATGCAGGAGTACAATTACCACAAACGACTTAGCCATCTCTAATTGTATTCAATACAACGAAGATTCGAGAGATTTACAATCATATCTGTTTGAAAAATTCTAAAACCTATCACTGTGAATGAGCGGGATGTCGCCAAACACTCAGAAAGAACTGGAAGGACTTGTGATATATGCATCCCAAGCCGAGATGGTGGAAAAGCCGAGGCCACAAAATATTCTAATAGCTTCACTGTACGTGGAGCAAGATTGTTTAACAAAATACATTGGCATATTCGAAACGCCACTGGTGTCAATATTGTAGAGTTGAAAAATTTGCTGGATTCTTATTTAAGAAGTATACCAGATAGACCAGTGGTCAGTGGCTACAGGCACTGTGGAGATAATTCGCTGCTGGCTCTCTTTGGTCACTCACTGCGGTTCTACTGAAGACCCCCTGCAGCGTGACTCGACTCCACACACGTGGGGTGTTGTTAGGAACGTCACCTGGACTTCTTTCGAAGACTCACACGATTCACAAGGTAGGTAAGTGTATTAAAAAAGGATTAATCAAAAATCAGCAAAGTAAAACCTTGATGCTCTAGCGCAGAAGCTCCCAATTTCTTAAGTCAAAATACAGGCCTAGGTTTACCAATAATTAGGTATGTACAACAGAGTTTGATGGACAAGTCTGGTACAGACTTCCTGGCCAATGACCAGTATGTCACACCACAGCTCCTTGGCGCTTATAGTTTCTGACTCCTGCCCACTCCATTATTTTCTACGAAATAGCTCCGTTTTTACTTCATCTCATGTAGTGTGTTTGTGACATTGCACCTAACTGTTAACTTAGGTCTTGAGGAAGTTCCAATAGGGGACAGGATAGTGGAGGGAGATAGTCAATGGAAATGTGAGAAGAAATAAAGATGACAGTGGGGGTTCTCCTAGTGATGCACAGAAGGGCTGTTGAACGCACATTGCATAGAAACAAATGGGACATTGTTCAAGTAGGTATTAGGGTTATAAAAGCAGTCACTTTTCTCTAACAGGCTTGAATATTCATACAATCAGCAATGTCTCACAGATATCTGTGTCTCGGGTATCCTTGCAATTTATGATTTATCAAGTGCCAGTGTTGCTTTGTTATTCTCGCTCCAATGGAAGGTCTTCAGATCAAGCAAGAATTGTGTACTGACTGCATATCCGTGAAGGAAGAACATATTGTCTGGACATCTGATGAGCTGGTAAAACTTTTAACTGCTCCTTGTTCACTATTGGGTGCTGGTTTTGTACTTGCATGTTGCCTAATGTTGGTTTACTGAATTTTTGCGGTAGGGGTTTTCAGCTCTTGGCTTGGTTTCCTAGGAAATAGTTAGCTAATAATTTAGTTGCGGTTCAATTGCTGTTATGGTGCCTCGGTCTGCTCATTTTTTATGTGTCTTCTTATGCCTGTCCATCTACAAACTGTTCAAAGAAATTTAACTGATACCCTGCATATTCATGCACATTGTATTTCAGCACAGCATTGGTACAGTTTGTTACTTAGCCATCTGGCACTGTAGCTACTTTTGTTACTTTTCATTCATTCAGGTATTTGACATCTAATATAGCCTAATGTCCAATCCCATCTAGGAATGGAACTACTGCTTTTAAGACTCAATTCGTGATATCCGTAGGACTACAGACTCCTAAAACTCATTGCCATTTTGCTCATAATCTTTGGCCAAACTTTAAGAACTTATATGTATGTAGCAAGCTAAGCCAAGAATGACTTCTTGAATCTTTCCAAATATTTTGTCTCAAAACATCCCCTGTGCTGTGACCCACCTGTGAGTTAGCTACCTACTTCATATACTGTAGCTGCTTTACTAATGCCACAGTGAAATGAATGATGAAAATCACGAGTAATGAGTTAAATTTATGAAACATAGGTATATATACTTTTGACTTGAGTCAGTAACACTCTCCATCCACTCCGTCCCACTATCTCCCAACACAAACTTGGTCCTAGTGTCCACATACATTCTCCAAATTATACTAATCAGTTCAGAACTAAACCCACACCTCCTCAAAACCTGAAATGAACTATGCATATCAACCCTGTCATATGCCTTGTCAATATCTAAAAAAGCACTCTTCTTCTGCTTCTGTAAGCACTCATTAACTTCTCTCACATTATAGCTACGTATTATCTTCTCATCTTTAATCAGATCTGAGCCATTCTGTTCCTCCCAACACCCTATTTCTTTCAACAATCCCTCTCATTCTTTCATTCAACACCGCCCCATATTTATTCTGAAGCAGATTCTAGCTCTGACTTTTGGACTGAGTAAATGTGCTAGTTACTCCCATGGAAACTATGGATTTCGTCTGGAAACCGCTCATGCTTCAAATTTTCAGCCAGTTTTGACCGTTCCTTGTATTAATTGTCCTGAGTCTAATATGAAACTTATTTCTATGCGGTTGGACAATCTTTTTATTATAAGTAAAAATTGTTAGAGCCAACATTACTGCTGCTTTTGTATCCAGTTGCTTTACCTGGAGTATCTTGTGACTATGGAATTCTCTAGGGTTGTCTAGGACTGATGAAAATTTTGGACTTCTGTATGAAAACTGTGGCTGTTCTTTTTCCTGTTTTGCTTGCTGCATTTCTGAACCCTGTGAAGTTTTCAGTCTTCTTTATGCTATTATCTTGCACGATTTATTAACTTCGCTGCAGTGTGATTTTCTGGTGTCTTTTTTTTTTCTAAGGCATTCAACAATAATCTACTAGCTATTTACAAATGGAGAATGATAAAGCAAGGTTGTGTATTGTACCCTTTCTATTATAAACTCTCATGTTCTAATTATTGAGTTTTACATCAGTTCAAAGAGGTCTAAATAAGAAGAACCTATCCATAATGGTTATGTGAGCTTTGTTATCAGTAACATGGGTGAGGTTGGGTATTATATTTTGTTATACTGAAGGTTCATCAATAAAGAAAAAGCATTGAAAAAAAATCAAATTTAGAGTTTCCGGGACAGTGCTGTACCAGCGCTGTTTTCATAACTGCTGTTTCCTAGCTCGCTAGTAGCTAGTAATTAGGTGTATCTGCGACTGTTATAGGTAAATCTTGTTTGTTCAATAGAGTAATTTTAGTTTTCATCACTTGCTCATTCACTTTAAACATCAGTTTAAGAAAAAATCCCAATTTTATGAAGGGCCAAACTCTTCAAGTTCTTGGTGTACTAAGATTATTTTGTTTAAATTCTCATTGGAGGAATTATTTACTGTCGAGCAAAATTGGCAACTCTGTGGAATTTGTACCTAAGACCTGTAATGTCAAAGTACTTGAATAAGCTATCTTCCTGCTATCAAAGTAAATCTTAAAACCTAAAAATATATCCATTTGACTTCACCCACCCCATTTTCAAAAGCTGTAGGATTAACTTATGTTTGCCTTTCTTATGTTCTGGGGAGTCGCTAGGCCTTTGAGATATCTTCTCTCCTACCCACTTTCATACTCCTTCAAATAATTCTGTGTTCTGTTATGCTTCTTTTCACTTAAATCAGAGCTGCCATGCACTTTGATCAAGTTTTCAAACTCCGTTATGTATGGGCTCCACATAGCCTATCTGTTGAAAATTAAATTTGCTTTCTCTCTTTGATCGCCATTTTGGTGAAACAAAGCCTCAAGTTCTACAATACACAAATTGTTAACTTTTAAGAAACTAGGCATGACATAGATTACATGTAGTACCGATAGAGCTTCACAGGTGTTTTCAGTCAATAGATTGCATGAGTTCGTAAAAGAATATTGTATAAATCTTGCTAAATAACGTCTTTGGAGCTACCCCATGGCTGCATATATGAACAAACCAACTCCTTCGATTCAAATTTAGCCTAATATAGTTTGTCTTCCTTCAACTTGGACTGTAGCGTCCAGCCAGCTTGTGACTCCAACTTCTGGTCCTCAAAAATGACGGACTCCATCTCTGCAACCCTTGTCACCTCCACAATTGTAGGGGCCAATGTCCCACTGGAATCAGAACCTTCATAACTTTGTAGAATGAGAGATATGCCCGACCATGCATTTCTCCCAGCCTGAGCACATTTAGGCACTAACCATTTGTAGGGCTTGCAGGCCAGAAGTAAACATTAGCTGTGGTCATATGCTATGGATTTGCTTTCTGTTGATTCTGTGCGGCATTCTTTGCAGCTGTTTATTTTTAGGTAATTATTTCTGCTAAGGAGTTATTTTATTGCCTGGGTTCGTCTGTCTGTTAGTAACTGGAGTCAAAAAACTACGAAAAGATCTTTAAAAGCTTTACTGGAACTGTGAAGAAGGTTTTAAGGAACAGGGGGTTGAATTTTTTTATAATCCATCTATCCATTCGTTTGTCGCTCTGTCTTTGTTAAAAACGTACCTAACCTATAAAGTTATGGATTGATCTTCACGAAATTTGCTTAAACTTTTAGTAATATTGCAAAGAACAGATGATGGATTACTGGTGATGATTTTTGTCTGCTTATCATTCTATCTTTTAACATTGCATTGCTTAGCTGCAGTTTACACTCTTGAACGCAACTCTTGCTTAATTAATTTTTCTTATACAATATGCAATAGAATTCCACTCACACTAGTTTATTGCATAAAACTTTTGTACTACGAGATATAATCCATGTAATTGTGACAGTAAGGTCAGAATATAAAAGCAATTTGTTCTTGTAATGGTTCCTTTTTTATTGATATTTTGTGTATCTTTGGGGAGCAAAAGATGGCCACATTGGTTTAGGTTTGCCATTCCTATGTTATGAGGAGCAGCGCCCCCCCCCCCCAAGAGACCTTTCAAGTTACCTAAGGTATTAGCTAGGCCTTCGGGATGTCTGCGTCTCATGCCCGCTCTGCTTCCTTCCTATTCACCCTCCTACCTTTTGATCTTACTCTCATCTGTCTTCATTTACGTTACCGACTTGTTCCCATCTGCATTCATTCTGTGTGGGAACACTTTGGAGCATGAGTTCCCCATTTCTATCGAAATACTTATTGTCCCTTCATAGACCGCAACAGTACTTGACTAGAGTCCAAGTGGCCTCTGACCCTGGCGGCCAAAATTGGAATAATGGGATTTTCTCAAGAACTATTATGAACATATCCAGACACGGTCTTGCAGGCAAGCGCCCTAGTGCGTCCCCGCCGTATCAAAGATACCTTCTCCGCAAGGAAAATGTTGGGTACCTTGGAATTTTTTCTTCAGTATCAGATAGGAAAAGAATAGCTCTTGAAAAAATCCCATTCTTCCATTGCCGACTTTTGGCCTCCAGCATCAGACGTAAAGGTCAAGTGCTGTTGCGGTCTATGGTCCCTTCCTTTTTCCACTGTTAGATCACTTTTGTTGTGGAAACGGAATCCTAAACTATTCAATAGTAATGCTATATTTTGTGTCTTGCGCAGAGCTAATCTGAGTACGCTCCTAAGTAGTTTCTACCTCACAATGCCATTCTATTTGTCTTGATCATATTGAGTTGGCCTTTCGAAACAAAAGAATTTTAAACTTTGCTTCATCAATATAATTGTTCTCCCTTTCATCACTATTTATTTCTGTGTCAATATTATTGGTGTATCTGTTCCAAATTTACTATTAATTCTTTAATATAATGCTTGATGTGCTGCCAAGAATTTGTATGGATAGTAGTAATAAACATAAACTGCCTGGCATAGTTGCCAGATGGATACTGTCATGGTAGGTATAATAACGTACAGGTAGCCCCACGCTCATCTCCGACTTCACCCCCTTTGCTTGCTGGCCAGATGTGACGTTATCTGGAGGCTAAAACGGACTGGCCAACTACATATATTCTCTATTTACGATTTTTGTTTGCTCATATGATAAACATTCTTTACCAATAGCAACAATTAACGAGTTCAATCAAAATGTTGCGCTTCATTTGAAAAGTCCTGTATAGCTCTCCTTGACTTGATAACATTGTATAAAAAACCCTCTGCAGTTAGTGCATTGTTTTACCTCATATCTTAAAGTGGCTTATGAGAAAATAAAGTGGCATTAGATATTTTACAGAAAACAATAAACAAGTACCTACATAAATTATTAATTAGCAGCTCCTTAATGAACGTTCTAACCTGCAAAAATGCATAATGTATATTAACTATAACACAAATTAGGATAAGGCTTTTGAACAAAGTACGGTAGGAACAAGGCACATAAACTGGAGCCAGAAATTTATTGTGGTCTCCCAAAAAATCTCTTCTCTGCGGTTCCCTTGAAAATTTAAAGGGATACTCTGCTACTTTTTTTTTAACGTTGTAGCCTCAAGGAAATATAGAAACTATGTACATTCTTATTGAGAGACTCTCAGTTAAAACTTTAGATAAGCGTGCTGGTGTAAAAATATTGGCTCTAGTGTTTCAAGTAATAATACCATTCCTAGCTTAAATATGTTGCTATGTACGATAGGTGCTTCAAGTTTAGTTAATCTCAAACTCAAAGTAACTAGTCGGAGCAGCTTTCCAGATGCCCCCGTAACAGCACCCAGAGAGAAGCTAAGACATGAAGATATGGTTAGAAAATACACTAATATTACTCAAATATAACTTTATATTTTATTTAAATGCTCTGCCACTTTTTGCCAGTAAACCCATAGACTAAGCAACCTATTAGTCTATTAGTAATAATAGACTGCACGGAAAAATGTCAAGAACAGCTGCAGCCTATTTACTGTAATGACGCACCGATTTATTATTTTTGCCCACAGATATCCACCTTTAGGATACTTAAAATCTCATTGCCATTCTTTATTTTCTTTTGCACTATAAAACATGAAAACACATAATAATGGGCTTTATTGGTCACATTTCTTCCATTAACTCATTCACAAGAACGGCCCTCGCCATGCTTGAAGTCTCCAGATGACGTTTTGGAGCAAGATACACGGAAGAGTCACAACTGGTCAAGCGATGGGGCTACCTTGTATGCTATTATACCATGGATGCTCTCATTACTCTCATATAAAATGTATAGGCCCTAGTTTGCTAAAATTGTTTATATTTATATTTTCCTGAAACTTTGATTAAACAAAGTTCTCACCTCGATCTATCTCCTCTACTACAGCTCACCACACCTCTAGGAATTCAGAATACGTTACAGAAAAAAGTTTTATATCATAGATTCTTTCGCACTCTACTGTGCAGAATCGCACCTCCAGGGAACGCACGTTACCTTAGCTTTATCTAAGCCTTTAGAACTTTCTTTTTTTCATCCATTTTGCGTCTAACATAATACTACAACTTGCGTATTCTTTTGTTGTTCTTCCTCTTCTTTCCCAAGTGCCTTTTCCGCAGAGGATGTTGCATCAGGCCGCAGTTCCTGATGTCGAGGTTAGTTTTGTATATTTAGGTAGGCTCTCTATTTTTCCCTTTCTGTTCCTCAAGGTGGGCTGTCGATCGAGATAGCCGCCCTAGTCCGTTTGACTTCTCTACTCTCGTGTCGAAGGCCTCAAATAGGACCGTCCCCTAATATTTCTTTTCCTATTCTTTGCGCCTTTTTCCCGCCAGTTGTAGCGCACTGAGCCCACCGAGTAT
Source organism: Parhyale hawaiensis (assembly GCA_001587735.2). Classification (NCBI taxonomy): domain Eukaryota; kingdom Metazoa; phylum Arthropoda; class Malacostraca; order Amphipoda; family Hyalidae; genus Parhyale; species Parhyale hawaiensis. Next base: position 7,092,749 of record LQNS02278115.1, on the reverse strand, counting down.
TTCCAACAGGAATGCCTAGATAAATTACTACTGATGAAAAGTTTTTTTTTCAGTTGAGCTTTACTTTTGATTCGCCTCGCTGCGTCTAGGGTGATAAAACAATGAACCTATTAAAAATAATAATCTTCCTCTTCTTCCCAGCCTTGCGCTTCTTCATTTCATTGATCCAGCATGGCTTCCTTCACTTCCTTCAAATACTGTACTTATACACCGTGTCCCGTTTTTCTCACCTTGGATTGTATTCAATGCTGTGAGTTGGAGAGCATGAACCAAGACTTATATTTGTTTGTAGCCATCAATGGAATACTGAAAGATCAATTTTTGTACATTCTCTGATAGGAGGATGTGAGAAGGGAACCATCACACCAAGGAGCAGTGACGGCAACTCACGGTGATGACGATGACGACAGACCTACAACAGAATCCTCAGGTGAGCTGTAAACGGCTGAGAGAGCCTGAGCTGACCGAGTATTGTGCTTTTCGATTTGCTCGTCTGCTCCCCTCGACACCAAATATTTTATGACTACATTTCTCTTTAGATAATATTCTAGCATATCCTATTCCTGTGAGCAACCCTATGAACATTTCGCTCTCGAGGGTTTAATCTCTTGAGTTACTGTAGGGGCAGTTGCATCTGGTCACAGGGTCATTCCTTGATCTAATGGCAGTTGCATCTGGTGACAGGGTCATTCCTTGATCTAATGGCAGTTGCATCTGGTCACAGGGTCATTCCTTGATCTAATGGC
>LQNS02278115.1:6860510-6879675 GCA_001587735.2 Parhyale hawaiensis | reverse complement strand
ATCCCTGCGGTTGCCTCAGATCACTGACCTGTTCAAAGCAACGTTAGGCGGCGATCCCAGTGCAATGGATCTCCCAATAGCAAGTTAGCAACAGCAGCATCTAGTGGCCGTATGAGTGGTGGCCTTATAATGAAGACCTCCGAATCCAAGTTCTTTTTCCCCATAACGTGCATTGAGCGATCGCGCTGCCTTTAATGAGGTTAGGCTAATGGAAGGCTTACTACGTGGGTCTAGCAATCACGGGGCAAAGGACGAGCTTACAAATGTCAGACCAACAGTAGCCGCACAACCTTTCCAGGGGTGTATATACAACCTAGAGATCTCAACACACTGTCATACTCAAGGGCGTAGGCTGGAAGGGTGCACAGAAGTAGGGGAGTTCCGCTTGCCAAGCACTACAAAAATTCTTTCACAATTCTAGAAAAAAATGGATGAAATAGCTATGTATGGATTCTAAAAACCAGTTTTACTCAGAGCTACCAATTTTAGAGCTGGCGCTTTCTGCCCATAAACAATGCCTTACCAGTTTTTTGGGGGGAGGATTACAAACAAAAGGTAGCAATTCCAATCTTGGATCACATCAATGAAAATCTGAACGCTCAGTTATTAAGTTGAGCACGAAATGCAGCGTCACTGTTGCGTCTTGTCTATGCCATAATTTGTAAAACTTACGTCATTGACATATGATGAGGCCACTGACCTATACACCAGGGGCATTCTATCACCTGAGTCGGTTCCGCAGAAGCTAAAACGACGGCAGTCTATGCATGAGGGTCTTTCCAAAAGTAAGGCATTGTATATTTTAAGTCAAACGTCAGCATCTGCCAAGGCAGTTCGCTTTTTCTCGTCTGAGATTACGGCGTTGTTGTAGCGGAAAAGGTGACCAGGTAATGCGTCCTTCAGAGGTCCAAATAAGTGGAAGTCTGACGGTGTCAGGTCGCGACTATACAGTGGATGATACAGCATCATCCAGCCGAATTTTGTCACATTCCGTGGTCTTCAAACTTGCGTGTGGCCTGACGATGTCATGTTGCAAACGGAATGCTTCCGTGTTTTTGCCTTAAACGGGCAAACGGGGCCTTCAGCAAGGGCAACGTTTCAACGTAACGGTCAGAGTTGACAGTCGCCTTAAATGCTGAGAAATCCTGGAGGTTGACGTCGTTCCTGCCCAGTAGACGATGCACGTCACTTTGTCTGCAGTCTTGAACTTCTGTGAAGGGGAGTGTGAGTGGTGCCATTCCATCGACTGCCGTTGGGGCTCCGGCTCGTCGTGGTGACACCGCGTCTAATCTCCAGTGATGCTGTTGCCTAAGAATCCGTCATTTTCGGCTTCATATCGATCCAACAAATCCTGTTTTTTTTTCGTGCGTGAGCAATCGAGGAACCCACGTAGCACTTGCACTTTGCTTTATCTTAAGGAAAACTAGATAGTTCGGAGCGCACTTTGTCTCTCAAATCTCTGCGGCCACTCGGAAATCGACGAGCTCGTTTCCTTACTGTGCTGACATCAACTGCATTGACTTCGTTAACGTTCACCAGATGCCGGTGAATGTTCATTGGTTCAAGTTTTTCTACATGGAGAAATTCAATGGCGCACCCCTACTTTTGACGCACGTCCATAACAGGGTTGGCTATCTTTGAATGTCACACTGTCACTATTTATGACAGCAATTAAACTTTCAGGTCATGTGTACACAAGTTCGGTCATATCAATACAATTTGCAATCCCTTCGGCGATAGAAAAATAAGACGCATTACTTTGGAATGACCACCGTATATAGTACAGATACCAGAGGAGAAATGACCCAAATCACCAGCAGAAGCATTAAAGGTTGCCGTCCGATGATACCTCCAAAAATCCATTTCTCTAGTCTTTTTGGAAAATATCTGCACCCTTCTGCTAACCTCCTGTGTATGTGAAAGGAGGGTATGTACACTGCGACGCCTCCATTGATACCTGAGATCAAACCATGGGACAAGACATAGAGTATAGAAACATTGCGTAGTCTAAGGACATGAGAGACTTTCATCGAAGGTGGTCATCAATATTCTCCACACAAAACATACAGATCTTTATCCTGTTATTAACATTATGCCTCAACGGGTCCCAGGCGACATGAGGTGAAATCCCTCAAGTCATAGTTTTCTGCAATGTAGCTGGTACATGCTTGGTGATGCATCACCATCAGGGGTGAGGAAAAAAAGTGAGCGCAGCTCAACACATCAATGTAAAGTGGACATTCATGGGACTTGCGTGTAGACTGAATGTAAACTGAATTCGAATATTTATTGCTTGCTTTGGCATTTATACATCTATGCGACTATCATTTCAGTGCTGCCATAATGAGATGTTCATGATTATATGTAACTAATATAGTGTGGTGTTTACTGGTATAGTTTCTCACCGCCTATAATAGGCCCTTGAGTTCCGGTTCCCCAAGATGTGGCGCCCTCACATTTTCAGACCAGCCTACGCCCTTAAATACTGTGATATATCCTGTGTTATATCATGTAGTATGCTGTTGTCCAAGCCTGTTATTTATTGTTGCAACCAGAAGACCAGTAAACCATTATTGAGGCACTTTAGATTTTCGTACCTTCTGCTGCTAGGAAGTTGGCAAACCTAACCAACAACGACGACACCGTAGGAATAGTAACAGCAGGCTGAGCTCGAGTCTCGGCAAAAAGGCCGTATCCTAATACCGAAGGAACCTGTGGTAACTCTACAGAAATAATGGATTGGTGTTCCAATATGCTGTCGTCGAGCCCATATCATGCAACCGAAAGTTGAAAAATGATTCAAGAGAGGCAGTGGATCTTCCACCTAAGCCCAGCATGCAGCAGCAGCGGCTCAAATTTGATCTTGACTTTTCATTCTTTTTCTCCTAAAGATTCTTTCCTAGCTGGTATACTTCAATCAAGTCATAATTTTCCCCCCTCTAACACTGATGGAAGCGGCACAGTCGTACTATCTAAAGAACTAAATAACGGACGGACAAGAAGAATTGTAATATAGCTCGGCTATATTAAGGTAGGATAAATGAAAGTAAAGAAGTAATTAACTGTGGTATTTCCGCTAGTCTATAAAATTATTCTGCTTTTACTGCCATGCATCCGTCCATCCATGTGTCTACACGTTATACTTTCAGTATTACACAGGAGAAAATTCAACTTGCAAGGACTAACACTTTCCCTAGAAGGGACTTCAACTTAGCTGCCTTCTATTCGATTCTTGAAAAATTTTCCTGACAGTTTTGTAGTAGAGATATGCAGTTCATTTTGTTTGCATCACACATTTCCATTTTCACATCACATAATGGTCATTTTAGTGGGGTCTCATATTGGACGAAGTAGCTGTAGGTACCGGAGTAAATAGTAACAGCTATCTACAACATAAAGACCGGCGTGTATTTATCTGTTTCTTTGTTTATCTGTCCATTTGCTGTCACGCTTTAATAGAACAGATGGGCGGAATAGCCCAGGTTGAAAGCTCTGGTCGTCCTCTCAAGTTTCATCGAAAACTGCTAGGTAGAAAATAGGCCGCGTGGCAGATGATGGCAAACTTACACCATATCTGCATTCCCTGGTGCCCGGTAGACCCTGAAATTTTCACGGGTCCAGGTGAGAACGAATTGGTACAACAGTGACAAGGTTGCAGTTAATTGCAAAGGTATGTTGATCAGCGACAGTTGAAATTCAAACAATGAAGATGTCGAAGGCTCAGTCTGACTTGAACCAGTATTAGGTACCTTCTCCATACATCGAATCTCTGACAAAGCATTGGGTGACCTTATGTCTGAATGCACTTATTGCATTGCGGAAATCGAAATCGCAGCGCTGAAGATCCTGATTCTGAAGCTTCCATTAGCACTCTCATGCATCATGATTCTTAGTTTCTTCCTTCAGATTATTTCGTTGCACCAGTTATTTTTCCAATCTTAATTCGGTAGTCAATGAAACAGCGTTCGCGAAGCAACAAACCATTGAACCTCTAGGCTATCCTATCGTATCCTTGATCCCAAATCAAAACTATAACTTTGAGCGTTGCTGGCTGCAATGAATCTTCTCCATGCTAGAGAAAGAAAAAAAGTTTGGATGTTCAGCAGTTGTGAAGCCATAAACGCTCATCTCCAGGTGCTTCTAGGTTAGCATTTGTACTAACGAAAGGCGAGTAGGCTATGATCAATGAAGACGACTCATCACAAATTCCTTTCTGTCATATTTTGACAGCGCGGGACCTCGAGTATCATAATAAAAGTATGTGAACTTCATTTACTCGTTAATTTACTTGTATCTAGCTTGCCCACAGCTTCTTCGTTTCAAGTTGTGAAGAAATTTGAGAGATAAGGATTTAATTCAACTGTATCCGTGATAAAGAAGATGAACATGAGCTCAGCTGCATTAACGTGTTGGTTAATTTTAAAGGTGAAACAGGAAATACAACAAGACTACGTCACATAGCTATATATTTCTCCTTGCTTACAGACAGGTAGTTAAAAATTAATTTAGGAAGCAAAGAAGCTGGTGATGGTAACCAGTACGGGCAGGAGTGGATGGCCGAAAAGAGTGTGTTGGTCTATGATCATCTGAACAACACACATTTCTTAGTGAAAGCAAAGAAGATAGTGAAGTGGACCCAACAGGTCACGGGCCGTCTAGGCGTCTAGTACTATACATTTCCTCCAAGGGTCTTATAACAAACCCTAATACGACAAATCATATCATGGATGTGGTACAAAGCTAGGGGTCCTGTAGTATTTCATGCTTTGGCATTTTAGAAGTAAAAGTGCGATGAATGATAAACGAAAGAACTACAAAATGGCGTTAACGGAAACAAAAAGCAGTTATTAAAGAAACTAGAGTACCCACGCTTTAAAAAATTACAGCGACGAATTCGTGAAGATCCTTCTTCATTTAACAGACTTTCGTTACTAATAAGCTTCTCGAGGATACGCTACAATGGCGGGGTTGAACTGTCGTAAGAGATAAGTGCTCTTTCTTTTAACTCATCTAAGCAGCACCATCGTCCCCTCATTTAGATAACATGCGGAAAAAATCTTATAGTAACAAGCAGCAAAGCATTACTGAATTAAAACCAAAATGAAGATGTTCAAGATTATTAAGGTCTCAACTAATTGGAAACTATAGGATATTAAGCTTAGGATAGGGGTGTAAATACACAAGAGAACAATGCAAGCAAGAAGAAGCGTCGTATCTCCAGGTCTCTATCACGATACAGGTGCAAACACTTAGCTGGTAAAACATGAACAAAATTTACAGGACAAATTCAAGCACAAAGATGGGCTACGCGAGGTAGAAGTAGACGGACTGCGTTACGTTAGGCCGCATTCGTTAAGGTTAAGTAACCTACATTATTCTACACAGGTTCTTGAGATTGTAGTAGTCTCATTCTTTGTTTTACGTTCCCTATCGTTCTTAAATAAATGTGCATTTTCCACAGTGAGATTCAGAAGTAAATTCTTGGGTAAAACACAGCAATAACTTGAATGTAGCACTGGAGAGCTTATATGCAATGTGAGTATACCGTAGCAATGATACAGTCTCTCAAACTCAAATATCTACTTCATTTGAAGTGATGGAATTTTGCCCTATGAAGAAAAAACTGCTCCGCCAGACAAAGACAGTAAGCTAGAAAAAATAATTGTCTACTGCCCGTGAAAAATCGTCCCCTCCTGAGTTCTAAGTCGATCATTTGCCGAATAGATACGCTGTGATCTGAAAGAAAAAGTTATAAGATCGGACTCCAGAAGCTGCAAATGGGGGAATGTTGCAATGACTCTTTTGTAGTGGTGAGTGAAGGCAGAGTGCCTCTGTCGGATATCACCTGCGATTCCACACCCTCGGCTTCGCCAGGTCGTCTCCTCTCAAGAGGACAGTGGCTAGTTGTCGCACTCTCTTTAATGACAGTAAGTCGCATGTTTCCTTTATATTGCATGCTTTAATGAGTCATTGCATGATCAAAACTGGGCTTTTAAATTAGTTGTCTAATTAACTACTTGCTCTCCTCCCGGCCTTACGGCCGAGTGGCCTTCAGGTTCTCCCCAGGGTTTCCTTTTTTTTTTGTACCTCCCTGCCTGTGCAGTTCATATACACTGTACCCTCCACCTTAGCTTCACGTATATAGCGACGAACGCTTTATCCAAGAAGCCATGAAACGTCGGGTTCTGGGAGTCTATACGACTCCAGAGGTACTCTGCCTTCACTCACCACTGCAAAAGTCAAGTCAACATTCCCCCTATTTGCAGTGGCTCGCTCCGACAGAGTACCTCTATCGGATAGCACGACTTACCTAAGGCGGTGTGAGCACAAATTACGGAAACGAATCATTACTCTCACGGAGCAGGGATGGGTTTCATGGTTCCCTCCTGAAGGGGAAGGTGCAGAAATTAGCTCATTCTAAAACCATATTTGATCTTTTTTATCACGGTTACTGCTTGCTGGTGACAATTGTCCTCCTACGAGCGTATGGGAATACCTTTACCTTGCTCGATCCTCACCGTTAAGCAAGTCGTTCCATAAAGCTTTCGGACAAATGTTACCAGTCGAAAACTCCATAGCCCTTGGGGCTCTCCGTACGGGTCTCCTTTGTGAATCAGTCCTTTGTCGTGTTTCCTTGAACTACTGTCCTCGGTATCTAAGCCAACTTTGGTGAGCTGTCCGACAGTTAACTTTGCCCAGGACTGTCCAGAGTCGGTATCTTTCATCATCTTCTCGACGATGATCCGTACCCATACCAAGTTCTTTTACCGCTCTTCTCTTGTTTTCTTCGGTTTATCTGCTTCGTACGAACCTGTATGTTCATTTGGAGTAGAGAAAACCGAGCTCGTGTGTACTTTAAACCCATCCGTTCCCTCTGACAATCTTCGTTTACATCCTTCTGTCCAACACCCAGTTAATTCCTATTCAACCGTTTCTGTAAGGAAATGGCTGGCTTTCTAGTGACGAGAATATTATGCACCAGGCTTCTTGTTTAACCATTTTCATCTCCGACTTGACCTTTCTGTTATCATCGTATCCTGATCCATTCTGGGTATACTGGACCATCCCAGTCTTCTTACCCCCTTTGGATTTGTAAACCCCGCTGGTATATAGAATCCTTCTTCGAGTTAACTTGAATGTCCAGATAACTGATTTTTCTCTCCGGAAATCCTGTGTCGATCCACCTCCGCACCGTCCAGGATTAGAAATGTGGTTCCCGTTGCGATATCATTTCCCACTGGCTGTATCCGAAAATATCGTAGCTTTTCTCGGTTGCTGATCCTCTTGTTTCCGTTTTTCCGATACCGCTCGCTTTCGAAACCCCTTCAGCAAATTGATTCGCAACCTCTAATTCTGTAGTCAATAAAGGAGATTCACTGGGTTTATGAAGTTACCGTCTCCTGGGTCTCTGAACTTTGTCATTACTCCCAAAAAGCTTCCATTCTGAATATCAAAAATAGTGTATCGTGTTGACAGAGACATGGCTACGTCTCTTGAATCGACAAGGACCTGAATACTTTCTCCAGAATCGTAAAATTGTTTTTCTGTAATGGTATTTACAACTAATGCCGAATGTTCTTTACTCTATCAGAAAACCGTAATAGGACCTCCGTGCCTAAACAGTCTCCTTCCAGGGTTTTACTTTTCTACCTTAGATCCCCTAAAGGTGTTTCTTTGCTTCAAGACAGGAAAATCTGTCGGAATGGACTCTCTCGTCTGTTCCTTCTAGGTGTCTAAAGTAGTTTCGTTGCTCGGAAAAATAGTGCCTATGAGTCGACCGGAGAATTCCAGCAAAATTGACTTCGGTTATTTCATCAACTTCTTTCTCCCCCATACTGTAATATTAGTCGGTATCGGGTCCTACCACTGTTACTATCCTCTGTCCGAGGATTGGACAACGAGCACTCTATATGACATCTTTCCGGCCTTTAAGACATTCTTTCATATTGTGTAGAAAAAGGAATCTTGTCGCATTCTCAATTTATTCTCCTTTCTGGTGGAACTAGTTTTTCTAGCGTCCAGTTTTGGAGGTCAGCAGCCGCCCACTCTCGCTGACTCTAGCAGTATTACAGCTTCACCAACTAAGCGAATCTAATCATCAAATATCCTTCGGTTCTATCCTTGCTAATTGAAAGACATCCGAGGAGCTCGCATTGGCTCCTCTTAATTTTTCTGGCCGAGATGTGAGTCTGTGGATCTTCTATCGACAATCATCTTTTCGGATCACCAAACGCTTGGGTCCAATATCGACCTTTACCAGTAGATTGATCCCAAATCTGGATGTAAGGCAGCGGACGTCCCGCCGACGATCTCTAAATCATTTCCCACATATCTGCCTCTTTTCCATCGGTCCGAGTATGACCTTTATGGGAGGCCCGTAGCGGTGGCCGGACTACGTACACGGCGTGGAGACACTTAGTCGGAATTGAAGTCCCACGTTCCTATTGGTATAAGTACCGGACTTCGAAAACTGTCAAAGTCCTGTCTCAATAAGAGCATAAGCCGGGTCTTTGTCCACTTTTGAAGTCCTGCTAAACACCCGGCCAACTTAGAAGTATTGCTGAAGTCCCCATCTAAGAGGGTCGTGAACAATTCCTCAGAAATCGATCTGATGTAACAGCATCAATCTGGACTTGTCAATCACCTCATCTCTCTCTATCTCTCTCTCTTTCATTTTATTTATTTCTTTTACTTAGCCACACCAAGTAGTCACTCTTGTACTCCCTTAGGGGAGCAAGAGTGCACCTTCCGTTTTTTTTTCGGGAGACTGCAGTGCGGTCGACAGTGCGCAACAACCCGGTTATCCACTGTGGCTAGTCCTCTCTTTATCGAGGAAAATGGCCAGCGAAATTAGTGACGGCACCGAGTGGGCCCAAGTATTCCATAGGGTGACCACTGCAGCAACTCAATTCCTTACTGAGGAGAGCTCAACTCTCCCATAGGAGCTGGCGACTCAGTAATAGGAGGACCGTAGCATAGGTTGGACTAAGTCCACGGCGTGTAGATTCTTCTTTTCTTTGAAAGACTGCAGGTTTGCCAGACAGTGCCCAGCAACCAGGGTTAACCACTGTGGCTAGTCGACTCTTTACAGAGGAACAAGGCCAGCAAAACGATTCGCGTCACCAAGTGGGCCCCAAGCATTTCATTGGAATTAATGCTTGAATTTAAAATGAAAATCCCCCACAGGGACTACAAGCCAAAAACTGGTATCTAAACCAGAGGCTAGGTCTCAATAGAGTCACATAAATTTTTCGAAAAATTTCCAAATTAATATCTCAATTTAAATTTAAAACCCCACACAGAGACTACAAGCCAAAAACTTATATGTAAACCGGGTGCTAATTTTCAATAGAGTATACAGAACTTTCGAAAAATTTAAAGTTAATATCTGAATTCATAAAGAAAGTCCCACACAGGCACTACGAGCCAAAACTGGTATCTAAACCAGGAGCTAGGTCTCATTTGTCTCTCGGTGATTCATTCAACCCGAATTATTACCCCTTGCTGACAACGTGAAATTACGTATTGAATTAACATGTGAAAATCGAGTCCTTGTATTATGGGAATAGATCTTGTACCACTTGAGCCCTACTGAGTTCTGGCTTCTAAATGCAGTCTCTGCATATTGAAAAATTGGACCCTTACCGATTTTCGTCACGGGTTGTATCCATCCTGAATCCTGTGCTATAATCGTTTATATAAAACAGTGTATTGTCCAGGCTATTTTCGTTACTAACTGCACTTATTTTAAGAGTATAAATGGCTTGACGCACCAACCCAAAAACCGTATCCGCCCGCTTTCTAAATTGAAAATCGGCTTTTACAAAGACTGACTGATACGCAAGCATGCGTAATATCACAGATAGACGGATGTTACGCCAGGATCTTCCAGCGAACCGTCCCTCTTTTAACTTAAGCGGAAAAACTCCTGTGAATATTAGGTGGCTCCACTAGGGAGTCGGCATTACTCCGTCCCTCTTGAAGACGCCTCACGATTCTGGTTCTTAGTTATTCTGCCTAAAGGTTTGCCAGGCAGCCTCGCAAGCTTCTTTAGACGTTACGTATTTCTATTGGGCACTAGCCAACACTGCCATTTCTTTATTTATTCATTAGGTGTCCAATTGGATGCCACCTCTTCTGAATACCTACCAGTCCTTAAACAAGACTGACTCCCATATTTAGTAGTACTCCAACTTCTCTCCAGAAGCTATGCCGAAATCTATCATGCACAGCTCTGATAGAAACTCAAATACCCTTAATGGGCGCTAGAAACTTTATGTCAGTGAATGTTTAGTACTTTCCCAATTTACATTATCTTATACTCGCAATTCCAAAATAAAACTCAATATCATACATGCTTGGGGATCATACGTAGCATTTATTCAGTGTTTGTCTGACTACTTAAGGTGCTCTGAGAAAATTTGCAATCATGCTCCGAGCCTTACCAGGTATCAGGTTTGATTTCCGTGCGTTGGTACTTAATAACGCACTGTGTATCTTGTGCTATCTGTACTGTTCTTGTCTTCGCACATTTACTAAATATCCTAGTGATTTGCAGAGCAAACCTCTTTCATCACGTGTTAGAGCGTTTATAGAGCACTTAAGAAACGTACGTCCGCATTCTGTCTAATTGTTCTCCTGGTCTGCGATTTCGCTCGCTCGAAATCTTGAAGGCCAATCTCTCTATTTGCGTTGAGAGTTTTCTTTAGAGCTCCTAATAGGTATCTGTATACTTGGGCTACTTATATGAGTCCTATAAAGTGTCGAAAGTTGCTTCGTCCTGGACCGACAAGTTACCAGGGAAATTCCAGTTTCCCGAATGCACAGTCTCTCTACCTGCACTGTATACTTTTTATGTACTTCATATTTGTATCATGCGCTCTTATAAGGTGATTCTGGTTCTTGGTTATTCTGCCTAAAGGTTTACTAGGCAGCCTCGCAAGCTCCTTTAGCCGTTCCGTATTTCTATTGAGCACTAACAAACATTGTTTGGAGCCATTTCCTATCGCTCGTAATAAGACTATCATGCCTTAGACAATACAAGGAAAAATTTAGTTTACTAGTTTACTATGTGCTCTGAAAGTTATAAGAGCATTTCTTAATTGTATCTCTGGGACCTTCTGTACTGCTACCAGCTCCTTCGTCCTCACTGTTAAACGTCCTTCCTCACTTCAGATCGTTCTACCACTTAGAAACATCTTTTAGTCTTGTACAGTTAGCAAAGTTAAAGTTAGGAAGTTTGAGCCTCCGTTTTTATTTAGTTCATCCGGGACTCTCAAAACCTGCCGGCTTTTATCTGAGACAGCGCAATTTTGGGGTCAGTATGCACGACCGATGTAAGTCCTCACTTAGACAAAACTACCCTATTTCCAGATAGGGCTTATATTGTGGTCTTAAGAGGATATACATATATATATAGTTTTTATAGTGCACTATATTTACAGAATTCTCTGGCTTAGTCAACGTCGTTATATGGATGTCTCTGACAAACTTTCAGTGCTTCATAAATAACTGAATCGAAGCCAAAATAGCGATATAGCACTGTACTGACCACTGCTTTCTATAAATTGTGCAGGATTCATAATCAGTGCATTACTTAATAATCAGTGCATTGAGCATAGCCGGACGGAGCTGCAATTGGCGATGTTTCCAATGCACTGTATTGAACAAATTATAAGGTGGGTAGATAAACGGCGCTGCCGACTCATCAATTACCCCACTCTGGCAAACTTCCAGCAATATTGCACGGTGTGAACACGGTTTTACAACGGATGTGCAGGATTTATAATCAGTGCATTGAGCATTATCCGGACACAGCCGCAGTTAGAGATGTTGCTCAATGCACTGTATAGACATACATATAAAGTGGGTACATTAACGGCGTTGCCGACACTTCATTCACCCCACTCTGGCTACCAGACTGCATTTCCGGTAGACCTGCACCCCTGCTTCTGCAATCTATCCATGATCTGACTTATTACCGTCTTTAGAGGATGCTAATGAAGACGCTGATCTTGCTTTAGGGCCGCACGAAGTGGGCTAGCAGATTATACGGACTGAAGTTGCCCCTCAACCCTCCCCCCCCTCCCCGGGGGAACATAGGGGAGACAGCTATGCCGGATCTCCAAGGATCTCAAAGGAGGCGCGTCTTAGGCTCTTCCTTCCCAAGGAAAGGTTCTGTGATATCACAAGGGGGCTTAGAGGCATATTCCAAAGATGCAGCAGGAATGACAATCTACTTCCTATCCCCCGCCTTAGTCAGATTCCTTTGCCGAAGTACGAATCGCCACCTCCGACATAGGTAAACTAGGGCTCAGGAACTTGAATAATTGCTAAACTCAAGTGTTAAGAAATCTAGTCAATTTTATGTTTTTATCCAGCTATTTATTACCGTGTTCACAATAACATATAAACATATAGTGCACTTTATTCTGCTTCACGTCACTTAGCGAAACCAGCTCCCGTCTCGGACTTTCTCGACCTGCCTTAGCCCCTTTATCACTAGTACCAAGACCAGAATCGAGAAAATCGGCACTACGGGAGCTAAAATTTCACTGCTCCTCTCCTCCAATAATCAATTCACTTCTTAAAACAACACTGCGCACTCAATCCTATGGGTCACCGCATCAATCACTGATCATTGAGCACCAAGCTAGAAGAGAGGAGGGGAGCTGACATGTTACCACCGGCGTGAGTCGCACACAACTGAAGCTAAGGAGTAGCCTATATGACTGCACAGGCAGGGAGGTATATACATATATAGATTGTGGTTTAGTACAACTTTCTCATCAGCCTACCAAAATGCCGTTAGACTGACTAAACTTTTGGCAGGTTATTGAACTGCCCCTGTAGTCAACGGTTCGTTACTTAGCGTCTATCTTTGATTGGCCTTACTTAGCATCAATCTTTGATTGACCTTGGTGAGCGTCAATCTTTGATTGTCCACTCTTAGCATCAATCTTTGATTGGCCTTACTTAGCGTCAATCTTTGATTGGCCTTACTTAGCGTCGTCATTAAAGATTGACACTGATTAAAGCCAATCAAAGATTAATGCTAAGTAACGAATAGCTAACAACGATGAGCATTTACAACACCAACCTGCTGGTTAGGAGGGCAGGTCTGGTTCTTCTAATGTCCTAAGATACGTTTAAAACACTTAAAAACCCTTAAAATACAATACACTAGATGAACAAGTCCTTGCCTACCTAACCACAAAGTCTTCGGGGCATGAGCTCACTGAGAAGGGCTTCTGTACTAGGGTTGTGGTTGGTGGTGGTGGGTAGCAGTATCTAAGCGTGCGTTTACCATCGAGAAGACGGAGGGACTGCTCTGTAGAATTTTTTGAGATACATAGTTAAATACTAGGAGCTAATCCCGTGGAATTTTTAAAAATATCGCATTTATACCTCCCTTCTACATCATGTCATTTTATCGCAATTATAGGTGGGCTATTAGATGGCCAACAATATTTCAACACGGCCTGTTAAGTGGCCGGTCTCGAAATCTGGTACGCCCGTTAGCTTCAAGTAGTGAAAATAGAATTAAAAACACCATAGATTGTCTCACATTTGGTCTGATTTTGAAGGAAAATAAAGCTACGTTGGAACGCACGCCCACTTCTCAACAGATAAGCGTCCAAAATTTTTTTTAAGCTGCCACCTACCACCACCCTAGTACAGCACCCCATCCAATGAGCTCTTAGCCCGCCAACCTTGTAGGTTAAGAGGCGAGGACTGGTTCTGCTAGTGTCCTAATAACGTTTAATACATAGTAAACCCATACATATATACCTATATATACTAAGACATAAGCAGAATCAGTCCTTGCCCCCTAACATACGAGGTTTTTAGAGGGGGTGTATGTCTATCAGGCCAACTAGATATATATAGACCAAGAAAAAAATTGGGAAACCCTGGGCAAGAGCCTGAAGGCCACTCGGCCGAAAGGCCGGGAGGAGAGCAAACAGTTGATGAGACTACTAATTAAAACCCCAGTTTTTGTACATGTAATCTATATATTAATATGCTTGTATCTACATGTGTGTGTGTGTGTGTCTGTGTGTCACGCTCTTCACAAATAGGTGTAAATTAGAGACTTGCCTTCATTTCACCCGTATCATATCTACGCTTTCGTTTTTCTTTACAAAAATTTTACTCGCTTTGCTGGTAGCGGATGGCATTCCTCATCGGGTCTAAGACGTAGCCAAGATACGCCCTGGATAAAGAAAACTGGTAGTGTTGGGCATCTCTGCTCTTAATTTATTATTTGAAGAGAATATGCTGCTGGGAAAGCATCAGTCAGTACAGTGCAATGTCTGAGGAAATGCAATGACATCTTCAGAACAAAAGAATACTCTCCAGCAAATGAAATAATTGACCCAATCTATTTTCGTTTATTGTATACTGCTTTGTAATGCATTAAACAAAGCAGAAAAATTATGGGTTATTGATCAATATTCGCGGGTTCCAAAATAGTAAGAAAAAATAGGATATACCAACAAAAAATTAGAAAGTGTAACCTTATGGCGGGCTAAATTATCTGTAAACTGCGGGAAAGGGAGCTTTAAAAAAATGAGTGCAAATAAAAGACCATTGCAACAAGTACCGTCGTGCTTTTGTTTTTATCAAGGCACAAGTGCGAATTCTCTGCTGAGAGAACAAATGAGTGATACATTTTATAAAGTGAGAGCATTAACAAATGGGTCGGATTCTCACAAGTCACCCACGCTTCACGTTAGAGACAGAATGCTTAACGATAGACAGGGTTGAGCGACGGATGTTAGTTCGAACAATGTGGATTAAGTTAGAAGCGCTACCTCAAATTAAATAAGGTGAGTGAAAATATTCCCCAACCGTGTCTGTCACGCTCTGCTCTAACAGATAGAAGGAAATTAGAGTATCCCGAGGTACTCTTGGATACGACATGGGAAGGGATCAAAGAAAGAAATAGTCAAGTTCATATTTCAGCTTCTATGCGGTCTAGGGTAGACGCTTCACGGCCAGACTCGGGTCATTTTCAACCTTGGTATGCGTGATACTGGTCCGAGGGTATCATAATTAAAGAACAATTCTTTTGTTTGAAGAATTTCCACTGCTTCATTCAGTTTTAGATAGGGGAAAATTCGGATGATACGGAACTGTGATATCACTGAAGAACATTGCTTCTGTTCTGTGGAATTTTTGAGGAGTTCCAGCTGCACCCACAGCAGCGTAATCAGAAGGGTAGGAAGTAACGTTTCCATTTTTCGTTAAGACTGAATTCGTTATTTATGTGGTAGGTTATGTTAGAGGAGCTGTATTAGGTTAGGTGCGTTATAGTAGCGTATTGCTAAGATTGCTACAGCTTATTAAGTGGGAGCATTAACTAATCGGTGAATTCCCAACGGTCACGTTAGCTTATACGACTTAATTTGGCTGGATAGACAGACCTTGTTGAGTTGGAATGAGCGACGGACGTTTACTCCGACGGGGTGGGCTGAGTTATAAGAGTTGCATTAAGTTCAACTGAGGTAAATTGCAATAGTGTAGCGTGGGTTGGGTCATCTTGGAAAGTATAGTCTTGAACCGTAGAATTTCACGGGTCCCGCTAGTGACTCATTAAAACAGGAAGTATAAGGGAAACATGCAAGTGAGTGAAGGTAGAGTAGGTACTTACTGTCATTAAAGAGAGTGTGACGACTAACAACTGTCCTCCTGAGCGGAGACAATCCAGCAAAGCCGAGAGTGCTATCCGACAGAGGAACTCTTCCGGAGCGAGCCACTGCAAATATATTGTTTTGGATTTCAAACAAGCAATAAGTGCATTCAGGTAAAACAATGAGGATTAAGGATACCATTGTCTGCATCCTGCTCATCGATCTCCAAGGCAACGCAACTAGATTGCGAAATTTGATACCAGGCCATATTTTTCGCCTATTTCGTCAAAATTCAGACAAGAAACAAGTAAATAAATTTACAAAGCGTTTTATTATACAGGGATTGTTATGTTATTGACACATCTACAGTCTGATGAAAACCGGTGTATTCCTTTATTTGTAGTTCCAAGTTCTGTCACTATAACAAAGCAAATAGACGGAAATTAGTGCCGGTTAGAGGCCGCCATCAGCAGCCAAGCTTGATTGAAAACTAATATATAAAAAATGGGCCATGCTGCAGATGATGGCAAACTTATATTAACCAGTGACAGTTGAAACTCAAACAATGAGATGTCAAAGGCTTTGTGTAACTTGAACGAGTATTTCCTTCTCCATATATTGAATATATGGCATAATATTGGGTAACATTTTGCACGGCGGAAGTTTAAACCGCAGCACTGAAGATATCAGAAGCTTCCATTAGCACCCTCACGCAACTCTCTTCTTAGTTCCTCCTGTAGATATATGATTGAGGTTAATTTGTCCGCCTGGGGTAACTTTTTTTCCAATTTGCATGAAATATACAGGAGTTCAAATTAGCATGCATGTAATACACTTCATATACCTACACTGTAGGAACTTGTATGCTTTTAGAATTAGAGAAAACTAGCTGGATAATGTTATCCCAGGCGGACAAAGTAACCCCACTTTACGGTACTTTGAGTGTTGCTGATCAACCTGTAAAAAAACAACTAACTTTCTCCATAGCAGAAAAAAAGTTTGACGCTCAGCAGTTGTAAAGCCATACAAGCTCATATCCTGGTGCTTCTAAGTAAGCAGTTGTAGTAACGAATGCATGATCAATGACGATCATCATTATCTCTTAGATGTTATTTTTGACAGCGAGGGCCCTCTAGTACTGTATTAGGTATAAACACGTTCTGTATAAGGCATATGTTTTAGCAAGCAGAACTATGAATCACACAACACCAACTAGAACAATACATAACCTTTAGCTTGGTAGGTACAAGATTATCACAACTGGCCATAAACGATTCCAGCAGAGGAGCTGAGAAGTGGCAAAATTGCTCTTTGGCGGACCTGAACAACATGCGGAGTGCAAACACACAGGCTGAAATTTAGCACAAAGCAGAAACATTCGACTAAAATGGAAAATTGTACTCTGATTTGTACTGCCGCCCCCTACTGATTATATCAACACCACTACACAGCGCGTGGCATGCGCGTTATCAGGCCGCCCCCATTGTCCGGCCACTGGACGCCTCTTTGTTTGTACAAGCTGGCTTTGGGGCTCTGGGTAGCCCCTGAGTTGAAAGGAAATGCCACTCTAAAGGCGGATGAGACCGTTTTGGTCCAATGGCATCCCTGAGAGGAGATAAACAGGCTGGTGCCATAGCTGGGTACTCGGTATTCCGCAGTCTGCTCCTCTCTCTCTTAAATCAAGTAGTACCACCTGATGCCCTTTCCTTTTTTTTTCTTCTCGGCCAAAGCCCGTATTGGTGATGACGGTGTGGGGCGCGTAGATAGCTGGCTGCTTTCGTAGCTGTCGGTTTGTTTTTGCTTTATTATGCTTTATACCATCTTCTTTGTTCATGGGATTCTTTGTTTCTTCCCCTTTGTATATTTCTGTATTTATTTGTACATCACTGAATATATATATATATTCTTTCATTTTTCTTTTTTCTCTTATTTTGTGGGGATGTGGGAAGCAACCAGGGACAGAATCGGGATCGGAGGTGTCGCCTCTTCTATTGTAATATTAGAGGACTACATGCGAACCTTGTGGTGTTCGACTTAGAGTCCCGTGGTGTGGATGTTGTGTGCTGCTCTGAGATATTGGTGGCTGGCAGAAGGCACGACGCTGAGCTTGCCTTGGCGGGTTTTCAGTCCCCTTTTCGAATCGAAGGCTGTGTGGATCGGGGCCTGGATTCCGTGGAATGGCCGTTTTTATGTCCAGCGCGGATTCAATGCTTACCGCCAGTCAGTGCACGAATGCACCTGTTATGAGATCTTCGTTGTAAGGGTGTGTGGCCGACTGAATAATTATTTATTCTCCTTATATCGGAGCCCTGCAACTGATGATTCTCTTTATGACTGTTTCTTGACGGCAATGGCCTCGATCCAGATCATGGATCCCAAGTCAGCTTTTGTTTTTGTTGGCGATGTTAACGCACACCACAGGGACTGGTTGGGATCTGCATCACCGACTGATGGTCATGGTGTGGCTGTGTTGACTTTTGCACCTTGTCTGGTTGTGTGCAGCTAATTCGCGGGTCCACGCATATTGCCAGTAACTGTCTCGACCTCGTCAAGACTGATGTCCTGATGTCCCTGACTTGATGACGGTGACAGTTGGCTCCCCTATTGGCTCTTCAGACCACTCATACCTTGCTGTGTCCTTGGACCTTAATCAGGTCGTTCCAGTGGTAGACACCAGGAGAGTGGTATTTGTTAAGAGCAGGGCTAACTGGGTGGCTATTACTCGGGCAGTAAGAACGTTACCTTGGCGCAAGATTATTCATAGTGAGGATCCTATCTCTGAGCTTAACGACTTGACTGTGTCCATTATGGAGAGGTTTGTCCCTAAGAGGACTATTCTTGTGTGGTCTCGGGATAAGCCGTGGCTTGACGACCAGTGAAGGTTAGCTTTCGAAGCTAAACGAGGGGCTTATCGGGCATGGCGACGTTCGCGTGACGGCACGTTGTGGTTGATCTATGTTGACCGTAGGGCCGAGCCTAAGCGTGTGTATGAGGAGGCACAGCGTCGTCTGAGGCAGCGTTCCAGGGAGTCTCTGCTGAGTATTGACCTTCCACATCGTTGGTGGAGTGAGAGTGAACTCAAGGGTTAAGTGTTCGGTGCTGAACCTTCGTTCCCGCCCCTTGTTGGTCCAGGTGGGGGCATCATTACTGATCCCTTGGCAAGGGAGGAGCTATTGTCGGCTCACTTCGACGGGAAGCAGAGCAGAGATGTTAACGCATTGCCTCGTGGATGCCACCCTGAACCTCGCTTGGCCTCTGGCGTTCAGATCTGGTGCAATCAAGGCGCTGCTAGAGGGCCTCGATTCGTATGGAGGTGTGGATCCGATGGGCATGTCTCCTTTGTTTTATAAGCAGCAGGCTGATGTTCTTGCCCCCAAGCTTACAGTGATCTTCCGGCGCCTTATACGGTTAGGAAATTTTCCTCGTTGCTGGCGAACTGGGAATATTACTCCTATTCCCAAGGGTCCGGTGTCGCCCTATGTGGCCAACTATCGACCCATCACACTGACGCCCATTTTGTCGAAGGTGTT
>LQNS02278115.1:6780951-6795534 GCA_001587735.2 Parhyale hawaiensis | reverse complement strand
GGAGCGTGCTGGCCGGCCTGATATAGGCTGCAAGGAGGAATAAGGGTGAAGGTTACAAGGAGGCATGACCAGATAAAAAAAATCTGAGACTTCGTCTAAACTTCACAGAAACGCCTAACAGCGAATTCAGCTCAGATTTTGGCATGAATACTGAGGAAATACCTCATAAATCATGGAAAAATGATGAAATTTCGAAAAAAATTGAAAGAGTACTATCTGTCAAATATGAGTGTGACGACTCTGACCTGTCCTTCTGTCATGGAGAAGCCTCGGCTATGCGAGTCTTAAGTGCTTCCGACAGAGGTACTCTGCTTCGCTTCAACACTGCAAAAGTGTTCATTGGGGACATTCAGTCTATTTTCATGCTTGTTAGCTCAATAACTCAGAAAATAATGATGGATCTTTATGAAAGTTATAGGAGTTGTTAGTAATGTTAAAAGACATGAATGATTAAATTTCGGTGCAGATTGGTTGGTTCGTTTGTGTTTCACTCATGTTTGTCATAATGTTTGTTTGCAGCATAACTCGAAAAGTTCTGAACGGATCTTCAAGAAAATTGCTCAAACTGTTATTGCTATCTAAAGGCACAAATTGTTAGATTTTAGAGTTGGTAAAATAAAAAACATGGATTCAGAGCCAATTTGAATTTTTCGTTAGCGGTACCTCGTTTGGCCTAGGCATGCGCTCTCAGAGTGCTCTAGTTACAACAGCTACCCTATACTGTTCAGGCCATTCAATGGACAAGATGCCGAACTGTGTTGTGGAGCTGTACATATTGAGTGATGATGATTTGAATTTGGATTTCTGTCGTGATTTTGGCATCAGCAGCTCGGCTATGGAGAGATGCAGAGGACAGCTGCAAGGTATGTTGGTGTAGTTTTCTCTGGTGAAGGAATATTTCCAATTACTGTATTTAGATTGGTGTGTCAGTATTTTAGGTAGCTAATATTTTGTCTCTGCTGCTGCTGCTGCGTAATGGTGTTGCTATAATCAGTAGTGGGCGGGAGTACAAATCAGAGCAAAATTTACCATTCAAGTCGAATATTTCTGCTTTGCACTAAATTTCCACCTCTGTGTTTGCGCTCCGCATGTTCAGGTCCTCCAAAGAGCAATTTTGCGACTTCTCAGCTCCTCTGCTGGAATCGTTTATATCCTGTTGTGGCAATCTTGTACCTACCAGGCTTAATTAAGGTTATGTATTGTTCTACTTGGCGTTGTGTGGTTAATTTATAGTTATCCTTGCTAAAAGATATACCTTATACAGAATGTGTTTATATCTAGTCTTAGAGGACTCTCACTGTCAAAAATAACCTTCCTTGTGATAACCTTCCTTGATCATACTTTTTTACTACAGCTGCTTACTTAAAAGCACCTGAATTGAGCTTGTATGGCTTCACAACTGCTGAGCATCGAAACTTTTTTTTTCTGGTATGGAGAAAGTCAATTGTTTTTTCGCAGGTTGATCAGCAACGCTCAAAGTAGGCATAGTAAAGTGGGGTTACTTTGTCCGCCTGGGGTAACATTGACCAGTTGGTTTTCTCTAATTTTAAACGTCGTCGATAAAGCATACAAGTTGCTACTGTGTAGGTATATGAAGTGTACTACATGCATGCTAATATACGCTTCTGTATATTTTATGCAAATTGGAAAAAAGTTACCCCAGGCGAACAAATTAACCCCTATCATATAGCTATGTGCAAACGTTATTTGCTGAGCAAAAGCTGTTGCATCGACCATTGAATTAAAGTTGGCAGAGTAACTGATGCAACGAGATTAGCTGTGAGAAGGTACTACTAAGAATAGAGTTGCGTGAGAATGCTAATGGAAGCTTCTGACATCTTCAGTGCTGCGGTTTAAACTTCAGTTATGCAAAAAGTCACCCTATACTTTGCCGTACATTCGATATATGGAGAAGGCAATACTCGTTCAAGTTACAATAAGCCTTTGATATCTTCATTCTTTGAGTTTCAAATGACGCTGGTTAAGATAAGTTTGCTATCATCTACAGCTTGGCCCATTTTTTCCTATGTTTTCCATTAAATTTGGCTGGTTGATGACGACGTCTAACATGGGCTAATTTCCGCCTATTTGTTTTGTTATAGAGTGACAGAAATTTATACTGGCAAATAAACAAATTAATACACCGATTTTTATCTGACTGTTGATGTGTCAACGGTTTTATCGGATTGTAGATGTATCAAAAAATAACAATTCCTATGTAATAAAATGCTTTGTAAGTTTATTCATTTATGTGTTTCTTGTGTGAATCTTGACAAAATTGGCGAAAAATGGGCATGGTAGCAAGTTTCGTAATCTAGTTGCGTTGCCATCTAGATCGATCAGCAGTATGCAGAAGATGGCGACTCTGGTATCTGTAATCATCGTTTTACCTTAATGCACTTCTTGCTTTTTTGAAATCGAAATAATATATTTGCAATGGCTCACTCCGGCATAGTTCCTCTGTCGGATAGTACCTGCGATCTCTCACCCTCGGCTTTGCCGGATCATTTCCGCTCAGGACAGTTGTTAGTCGTCACACTCTCTTTAATGACAGTAAATACCTATTCTACCTTCCCTCACTTGCATATTTCTCTTGTACTGCCTGTTTTAATGGGTCATTGCATGTGCAAAAACTTGGATTGTAATTAGTAGCCTTATTAACTGTTTGCTCTCCTCACGGCCGAGTGGCCTTCAGGCTCTTCCCCAGGGATTTCCAGTTTTTTTTCTTGGCATATATATATTATAATTGTGATAAAATGACATTAAGCAAAAGGGAGATACACACTCAAAATTTCAAAAAATCCATGGGATTTGATCCCTGTATTTGGCTATCTCGAAAAATTCTTCGGATCAGCTCCTCTGTCTTCTCGATTGTAAACGCGCGCTTAGATGCTGCCACCCAACACCACTGACCACCACCCTAGTACAGAAGCCCTTCCCAATGAGCTCTTAACCAAATAATCTTGTGGTTAGGTAGGCAAAGAATTGTTCGTCTAGGGTACTGTATTTTGAGGGCTTTTAAGTGTTTTGAACGTATTTTAGGACATTAGAAGAACCAGACCTGCCCCCTAACCTGCAAGGTTGGCATTGTAAAAGCTCATTGTCGATTAGCTATTCGTTACTTAGCGTCAATCTTCAATGACGACGCTAAGTAAGGCCAATCAAATATTGGCGCTAAGTCAAGCCAATCAATGATTGACGCTATGTAAGGCCAAGTAACGAACGCCGACTACAGGTGACAGTTTACTAACCTACCAATAATTTTGTCAGCCTAATGGCATTTTGGTAGGCTAATGAGAAAAATTGTCGAGCCAAACCCCAATCTATATACTTATATGTATATACCTCCCTGCCTGTGCTGTCATATACCCAGTACCTTCCGCCTTAGCTTCAGTTGTGTGCGACTCACGCCGGTGGTAACATGTCAGCTCCCCTCCTCTCTTCTAGCTTGGTGCTCAATGATCAGTGATTGATGCGGTGACCCTTAGGATCTGGTGTGCAGTGTTGTGTTGACAAGTGAATTGATTATTGGAGAAGAGGAGCAGTGAATTAGCAGTGAAATTTTAGCTCCCGTAGTGCCGGTTTTCTCGATTCTGGTCTTGGTACAAGTGATCTAGGGCAAGAGCAGGTCGAGGAAGTCCGAGACGGGAGCTTATTTCGCTAGATGACGTGAACCAGAATAAAGTGCACTGTATGTTTATATATTATTGTGAACACGGTAATTAATATCTGGCTAAAAACATAAATTTCACTAGATTTCTTCATACTGAATTTTAGCAATTATTCAAGCTCCTGAGTCCTAGTTTACCTATGTCGAAGGTGGCGATTGATACTTCGAGAAAGAAATCTGACGAGGACGAGAGTATGGCTTTACATTGTCTAAAACGAGTGATAGAGAAATGTTCTACATATTAAAGCATAAAATGATGATGGACGTTTTACGAGGGGACGCCTGAGTTTACAATTATTTTGTATCTCAAACCTTGGTTTACCTATGTCCGAGGTGGCGATTCGTACTTCGGTAAAGGAATTTGACCAAGGCGAGGGATAGGAAGTAGATTGTCATTCCTGGCGCATCTTTGGAATATGCCTCTAAGCCCCCTAGTGATGTCACAGAACCTCTCATCGGGAAGGAAGCGCCTAAAACGCACCTCCTTTGGGGTCCTCGGAGATTCGGCGTAGCCGTCTCCCTTCGGTTCCCCGGGGGAGAGGAGGGGCAATCTCAGCCCGTATAATGTGCTAGCCCACTTCGTGCGGCTCTAAAGCAAGATCAGCCTCTTCATTAGCATCCACTAAAGACGGTAATAAGTCCGATCTTGGATAGATTGCAGAGGCAGGGGTGCAGGTCTACCGGAAATGCAGTCTGGTAGCCAGAGTGGGGTGAATGAAGTGTCGGCAACGCCAATAATCTAACCACCATATAATTTGTTCAATACAGTGCATTGGGCAACATTGCCCATTCCGGCTCCGTCCGGTTATGCTCAATGCACTGAATATAAATCCTGCACAATTTATAGAAAACAGTAGTCAATACAGTGCTATATCGCTAATTTTTGCTCGGATCCAGTTATTTGTGAAGCATTGAAAGTTTGTCAGAGACGTCCATATAACGAAGTTGACTAAGCACGAGAATTCTGTATATACAGTATATTGCACTATGAATACGATATATATGCATATATATCTTAATAAGACCACCTTCTAAGCCCTATCTGGGAATAGGGTAGTTTTACCTAAGTGCGGGTTCAGATCGGTCGTGTATACTGAACCCAAGATGGCGCCGGCGCTGATAAAAACCGGTATGTTTTGAGTCCCGGATTAAATAAAAAAATGGCCCAGTTAGCCAACTGTACAAGACTAAAAGATGTTTCTGAGTGGTAGGACTTTCTGAAGTAATGCAGGACGTTTAAGAGTGAGGACGAAAAGGCTGGGAGCAGTACAATTAAGAAATGCTCTTATGACTTTGCGAGCACACAGTAAACTAAATTTTTCCTTGTATTGTCTAAGGCATGATAGTCTTATTACGAGCGATAGGAAATGGCTCAAGACAATGTTGGTTAGTGCTCAATAGAAATACGGAACGTCTAAAGAAGCTTTCGAGGCTTTCTGGTAAACCTTTAGGCAGAATAACTAAGAACCAGGATCACCTTATAAGAGCGCATAATGCAATTATGAAGTACATAAAAAGTATACAGTGCAGGTAGAGAGACTCTGAGCATTCGGGAAACTTGACTTTCCCTGGTAACCTGTCGGTCCAGAACGAAGCAACTTACGACACTTTATAGGACTCGTATGAGTAGTACATGTATACAGATACCTATTAAAGGCTCTAAAGAAGAAAAATCTCAACGCAAATAGAGAGATAGGCCTTAGAGATTTCGAGCGCGCGAAATCGCAGACTAGGAGAACAATTAAACAGAATGCGGAGTTGCGTTTCTTGAGTGCTCTATAAACACCCTAACACGCAGTGCATGAGGTTTGCTCTGCAAATCACTAGGACATTAAGTGAAAGGGCGGAGAACAGTACCGAGGGCACAAGATACACAGTGCGTTACTAAGTACCAGCCTTAACCTGATACTGTTAAGGCTCGAAGCATGATAAATTCACTGACATACAGTTTCTAGCGCCCATTAAGGCCGCCGCCCTACTGAAGCAACAAGCGACTCAATACGATTTTTACGGGAGTCTTGTTGCAGTAGTACACGTTTGTCGCGAGGCATCGCAGTTGCGGCGGTGGGGGCAGCAGACTGCTGTACCCTCCGTTAGCCGATGAAAGACTTAGTTTCTATCAGAGCTGTGCATGATAGATTTCGGTGTAGCTTCTAGAGAGAAGTTGGAGTAAAGTAATTCGAAATATGCTAGGCAGTCTTGTTTGAGGACTGGTGGGTATTCAGAAGAGATGGCATCCAAGTGCATGCCTAAGTGAATAAATGAAGAACTTATGTCAGAATCGTGAGGTGTCTTCAAGAGTGACGATGTAGTAATTCCGACTCCCTAGTGGGATGGTTCGCTTCTCAGGAGTTCTTCGTCTTAAATTAAAAGGGGGATGGTTCGCTGGAAGATCTTGGCGTAACATCCGTCTATCCTATGGCTGTGTCGTATATCAGTCCGCAAGGACTACAGTCCTAAAACGACTGGACGCTGTGCTCAGTGCAGCACTAGGGCTATGTACCGAAGCCTTCCGTACATCACCCATACCAAGTCTCCTCGCTGGTTTACCCTGCCTGCAGCAGCGCAGGGCGCAACTTACCTATCAGTACTTAGCCCGCTTAGAACAAGCCCCCCCCCCCGATCCCCGGCCTGGGACAGGGTGTGCCGAGACCAGGTAGAGGGAGCAGACTTTCCGTACACACTTACCTACTCCAGCGACTGTGAAGTTCTCTCCTTCATAGCGGAAATTGAGCCATGCAATGTGGCCCGGGTCCTGTTCAGAACCAAACCAACCTGGCGCATACCAGTCTCGACGTTTTGCCACGGCACACAATAGCCAAAAAAGAAAGAATCGTATCCCCTTTTACTAAAAACTCTTTACGAGGCACGTGAGAGACCAACACGGTGACTCTGTCCACATCTATACTGATGGCTCTAAGACGGGAGGTAAAGTTGGATGCGCAACCTCTGTGACTGATAAAACTAGGACATGCCGGGTATTACCGGAGACCTCGACTTTCACCGCTGAGCTGTTTGGCAAGCGCACAGCGCTGCTCCTCATAGGAAACAGTGATGAAAGGAACTTTACAATATTCTCCAACTCATAGAGTGTAGTACAAGCCATCCAAGCATACGACAGCATCCGCCCTGTCATTGACCGAATAGTAAATACGATACAACAATTACGAAAGGATGGAAAGTCAGTATGTGTATGATGGGTGCCTGGTCATGTTGACGTCACCGACGAAGAGTGAGCTCGCCGACGAGGAGTCGAGGCAGGTGGCCCTGTCAGAATTGCCCGCGGCAAACCGTGCAGTTCCCCGCCGAGTTTATTACCCACTAATCAAGCGAAATCTGCGCGAGCTATGGCAATCCCAATGGCTAGAGCGGAGAAATAATAAACTACGAACGATCAAAGAAACCGTCCGACAGTGGCACTCGTCAAATAACGACAATCGCCGAATCGACGTCGTACTTTGCCGCCTGCGTATTGGGTACACGAGACTCACTCACGACTATCTGAGGATGAGACGTCCGCGACCCTACTGTGATGACTGCGTCGTACCACTCACTGTCTTGCATTTAATGGCCGAGTGTCCCACTTACTCCGACGAGCGGAGGGAATGCTATCCGGACCTGCACGGTCGGGATGTCGACTCGATCCTCCGAGGAATGCTTTGTGAGAGACCCCGCGGCCAATTTAATAGAAATGCCCTCAAGACTTTTCTTACCAGATGTGACCTCTATCACAAACTGTTATGAATCCATTACGATAACAGCTATCGTCAACCCCGGTTCTGCCCGTTTCTTTGTAAATTACATTTACTTTACGTAAAAAAGAAAATAATGACGCTCTCCTTACTAGTTTATAATACATAAAATGAGACAAATTTCGCGCCCTAGCGGCGCACGAGCCTGTGGCTAAACACAGGAATAGTTAGGCGCGATATAGGCAGAGTGCCACTGAAGTGCTAGTAAACGTTTACTACTACTAGTACTACTACTACTACTTCTATATGCTCTATTGAGACTTAGCACCTAGTTTAGATATCAGTTTTTGGGTTGTTGTCCCTGTGGGAATTTTAATTTTAAATTCTAATAATAATTACAAAAAATTAAGAAAATTCTATGCGCCCCATTTAGAAATAATAATCTTGAAAATTTTTAGAAAAGGCCTATGTGGTCCATTGAGACATAGCCTCATGTTGGGATACCAGTCTTTTGGTTTGTAGTCCCTTTGTGGGACTTTGAAGTTTAACTGAGGTATTAATTTGAAAATTTTAGAAAATAAATTACGTGCAATTGAGTTAAAAAGTAGATTTCAAAATTAAAAAAGAATTAATGCAGTCCCTGTTTGGGACTTGAATTGTTTTTGGTTTCTTTGTTAAAGAGTTTGCAGCGGGAGATAGGATGGAGAAGACATGATGTGAACTGGGTCCGGCCAACGCTACGGTCCTCCTAGCACAGAGTCGACAGTTCCTCCTTGAGAGCTGAGCCCTCTTCCGTAAGGATTTGAGTGGCCGCAGTGGTCACCCTATGGAATACTTGGGCCCACTCGATGAGGTGACTTATTTCGCTGGCCATTTTCCTCGGTAAAGAGTCGACTAGCCCCAGTGGATAACCTGGTCGCTGGGCACTTTTGACAGCACTGAAGTCTTAAAAAAAAAAAAATAAAGAAGGTGCACTTTTGCTCCCCTAAGGGAGTACAAGAGTGACTACTTGCTGTGGCTAAGTAAAAAAAAATGAATAATATAGGGAGATGAGGTGATTGACAAGTACAGATTGATGCTGTTACATCAGATCGATTTCTGAGGAATTATTAACGTCCCTCTTAGAAGGGGACTTCTGCAGTCCTAAGTTGGCCAAGTGTGGAGCAGGACTTCAAAAGTGGGCTAAGGTCCGGCTTATAGGTACTCTTTTTGAAACAGGACTTTGACAGTTTCCTAAGGCCGGTCAGGTACATATACAAATAGGAACATGGGGCTTCAACTCCGACTAAGTGTGTCCACGCCGTTTACGTAGTCCGGCCACCGCTACGGACCTCCCATAAAGGTTGTCTTCGGACCGAGGGACGTGCGTTGGCGGGGACGTGCGCTGCCTTACAGCCAGTTTTGGGATCAATCTACTTGTAAAGGTCGACTTCGGACCGAAGCGTTTGGTGATCCGAAAAGATGATGGTCGATAGAAGATCCACAGGCTCATATCTCGGCCGGAAAAATTAAGTGAGGCCAGTACGAGCTCTTCGGAGGTGTTTCGAATAACAAGGATAGAATCGGAGGATATTTAATGATTAGATTCGCTTAGTTGATCGGGTGAAGCTGTATTCTGCTAGAGTCAACCAGAGTGGGCGGCTGCTGACATCCGAGGCTAAAAACCTAGTTCCACTTGAAAGGAGAACAAATGGAGAATCTGACAAGATTCCTTGTTGTACACAATATGAGAGAATGTCTGGAAGGTCGGAAAGATGTCATATTTAGTGCGCGTTGTCCAATCCTCGGACAGAGGATAGTAGCAGTGGTAGGACCTGATACAGACTAATACAAAAGTATGGGAGAGAAAGAAGTTAATGAATTAAGCGAAGTCGATTTTGCTGGAAGTACCCTGGTCGACTCATAGGCACTAGTCTTTCGAGAAAGGAAATTACTTAAGAAACATGGAGGGACAGACGAGAGAGTTTGTGCCGACAGATTTTCCTGTCTTGAAGCAAAGAAACACCACTAGGGGATCGAAGATAGGAAAGTAAAACCCTTGAAGGGGACTGTTTAGATACGGAGGTCGTATTACGGATCTTGTCTGATAGAAATTTAAAAGAAAAGACGATTGTTAAAAATGATATCATTTTAAAAACGTTTTGGAGACCTGCTCCATCATCAGTTCTGAAAAATACAAAGTCAAAAGTAAAAACTTTTGCGTCATTGCGTCATTCAAACTATACAAAACAGGGTTGATAAAGTTGACTAAAAAAAAATATATATATATGTATTGAATAGGTTTTAGGGACATGTTGACTGAAAAAAAAAATTATCTATTGACTAATTTCAAGGGATAGGGACTGTTGTTATTATTAAGGCCGGGTTTGAGTTTGTGGATATAAAGGGATTCTAAAATTCCTAATTCTACATCACTGTTGGTAGTCTTTAAAACACTAAAACTATCTAAGAATGTGCATGCACCACACTGTTCAGCATGCTTGTGGACTGATGAATGAGGAGGATTGCCCAATATGTTTCCCGTACGGAAGCTCCTCCCACCGTGCTCAGCAACTCTGTCGAATAGGCAATGTAACGTCTTTGGACATACAGATAGGCACCGCCCACAACTGAATTTATTTACCAGAGACGACTGTAGCCGTGTGAGAAGAGTATCCTTGTATCGAAAAAATGTTGAAATTTTGAAATTAATAACGAGTATTGGACATAGTTTAACAGTATTAAAATATTGATTAAAAAGTGATACAAGCTCTTTTCTTAATTTTTCCGTAGGGTATCCGAAGTATGGCAATGAGCACTAAAGTAGGCGGAGGCCATCTTGATTCTGGGATGCATCAGGGGAGTACTTTTTTGATAAAAATTTCTTGATTTGAGAATTGACTAAATTGAGTGGAAAGCCATTGTTGGAGAAAAAAGAATGTAAAAATCTTAACTCAGAGTGGATTTTCTCCAATGTAGATGATAAACGGTATGCTCTAGATAGTAAAGTTTGAATGCTGTTGAGTTTAAATCGAAAGCATCAGTCCGCCAGCATGCTGAACAGTGTGGTGCATGTGTATTCTTAGATAGTTTTAGTGTTTTAAAGACTGCCAACAGTGACATAGAAATTAGAATTTTAGAATCCCTTTATATCCTCAAACTCAAACCCGACCTCAATAGTAACAACAGTTCCTACCCATTGAAATTAGTAATAGATAATTTTTTTTCAGTCAACCTGTCCCTAAAAACTAGTCACTATATATATATATATTAGTCAACTTTATCAACCCTGTTTTTTATAGTTTGAATGACGCAAAAGTTTTTACTTTTGATTTTGTATTTTTCAGAACTGATGATGGAGCAGGTCTCCGTAACGTTTTTAAAATGATATCATTTTTAACAATCGTCTTTGCTTTTAAATATCTAATCAATTTGCGATTAACGCAACAAAATGACTTTCTTGTCTGATAGAGTAAAGAACATTCGGCATTAGTTATAAACACCATTACAGAAACACAATTTCCCGATTGACGAGAATTAATTCAGGTTCTTGTCGATTCAAGGGAGGTAGCCATGTCTCTGTTAACACGATACGGTGTTTTCGATGTTCATAATGGAATCTTTTTTGGGAGTAATGACCAAGTTAATAGACCCAGGAGACGGTAACTTCATAAACTGAGTCGATCTCTCTTATTGACAACAGAATTGGAGGTTGTGAATCAAATTACTGAAGGGGTCTCAAAAGCGAGCGGCATCGGAAAAATGTAAATATGAGGATCAGCAACCGAGTAAAGCTACGATATTTACGGATACAGCCAGTTGGAAATGATATCGCAACGGGAACCCCATTGCGGATTTCCGGAGAGAAGTATAGTTATCCGGACATTCAAGTTAACTCTGAAAAGGGTTCATTATACCAGCGGGGTTCACAAATCCGAGGGGGTAAGGAGCCTGGGATGGTCCAGTATACCTAAAATGGATCAGGATACGATAACAATAGAAGGGTCAAGCCGGAATGGAAAATGGTTAAACAAGAAGCTTAGCGCATAATATTCTCGTCACTAGAAAGACACACATTTCCTTACAGAAACGGTTGAATAGGAATTAACGGGGTGTTGGACTGTAGGATGTAAATGAAGATTCTCAGAGGGAACCAATGGGTTCGATGTACAGTACACACGAGATCGTTTTCTCTACTCCAAATGAACATACAGGTTCGTACAAAGCAGATTAACCAGATAACACAGAGAAAAAGAGCGGTAGAAGAACTTGTTATGGGTACGGACAATCCTCGAGAAGATCATGGAAGATACCTACTTTGGACAGTCCTGTGCAAAGTTAACTGTCAGACAGCACACCACAGTTGGCTTAGATACCTAGAACAGTAGCTCAGGAAGGCACGACAAAGGACTGATTCACAAAGGAGATCTATATGGAGAGCCCCAAGGGCTACAGAGTTTTCGACAGGTAACAATTATCCGAGAGTTTTATGGAACGACTTGCTCAACGGTGAGGATCGAGCAAGGTAAAGGTATTCCCATACGCTCGAAGGAGGACATTTGTTACCAGCAAGCAGAAACCTTGATAAAAAAATAAAATACTGTTCTAGAATAAGCTAATTTTTGCACCCTTCGCTTCAGGAGGGAACCATGAAACCCACCCTGCTTCGGGAGAGTACAGATTCGTCTCCATAATTTATACTCTCGCTCCGCCTGCCTTAGGTAAGCCGTACTATCCGACAGAGGTACTCTGCAAATAGGGGGAATGTTGCCATGACTCTTGCAGACCTCTGGAGTCGGATCAACTCCAAGAACCCGAAGTTTCATGGCTTCTTGGATAAAGCGTTCGTCACTATATACGTGAAGCTAAGGTGGAGAGTACTGTGTATATGAACTGCACAGGCAGGGAGGTACGGTAAAAAAAACTGGGAAACCCTGGGGAGAACCTGATGCCCACTCGGCCGTAAGGCCGTTAGGAGAGCGAGCGGTTAATTAAACGACCAAATAAAACCCCGTTTTGTACAAGCAATAGTACATTAAAACATGCAACATAAAGGAAACATGCAAGTGAGTGAAAGTAGAGTACTTACTGTCATTAAAGAGAGTGTGACGACTAGCAACTGTCCTCTTGAGCGATGACGACCTGGCGAAGCCGATAGTGTGAGATCGCAGGTGCTATCTGACAGAGGTACTCTGCCTTCACTCACCGCTACAAAAGAGTCATTGCAACATTCCCTCTATTTGCAGCTTCAGGAGTCCGATCTAATAACTTTTTCTTTCAGATCACAGCGCATCTATTCGGCAAATTTTCAACT
Organism: Parhyale hawaiensis; assembly: GCA_001587735.2. Lineage (NCBI taxonomy): Eukaryota > Metazoa > Arthropoda > Malacostraca > Amphipoda > Hyalidae > Parhyale > Parhyale hawaiensis. The sequence goes on along the minus strand of LQNS02278115.1, from coordinate 6,782,879 downwards.
TAGAACCCATGATGGGACGATTTTTCACACCAGTAGACAATTATTTCTTCTAGCTTACTGTCATAGTCTGACGGTGCAGTTTTCTCTTCATAGGGCAAAATTCCACCCCTTCAAATGCGGCCGATATTTGAGTGTGAGAGACTCTATCATTGCTACGGTACACTCACGTTGCCTATAAGCTGACCGTGGTTTCATTCAAGTGTATTGCAGTGTTATTCCCAAGAATATACTTTTGAATCTCACTGTGGAAGACGCACATTTAATTAAGAACGATGGAGAACGTAAAACAATCAATGAGACTACTACAGTCTCAAGAACGAAGACGTGCTACCAGTGGAGAGAGATGAAGCGTCTATACTAAAGAGTGTCAGGGAAGACTTGAAGCAGAAAGGTTACAAAAGGAAATAAGCGCTGATGATAAGCGTGGGGAAAAATGTGGGAACGGCAAAGCAGCGAAAAATGGCCTAAGGATGAAAGCAAGACAAATGATCAATGAAGAAAATGAAGGAGCCACTCAGAGCAGAGAGGATTCCGCACCGGCCTATATTAATCAAAAAGTATCAATTATTGCATGATTTTTTTTTTCATGCACAGGTCCTCTAGTAATAATCATATTAGCGGAACTTTTGTTAATTCCACGGTTAAGAAATATTTTCTCTTATGTTTCGCATTAAATGTGCTCTTATCTCAACATAGCCTGTGTATAATAATGTAGATCACTTAACCTTAACGAATTCAGCCTAACGTAACGCAGTCCGTCTACCTCTACCTCGGCCAACCCATCTTTGTGCTTGAATTTCTCCTGTAAATTTTATTTATGTTCTGCCAGTAAAGTGTTGGCATCTATATCGTGATAGAGACCTATAGATATGACGGTTTTTCTTGCATTGTTCTCTTCTGTATTTACACGCCTATCCTAAGCTTAATTTCCTATAGCTTCCAATTAGTTAAGACCTTAATGATCTTGAACATCTCCATTTTCGGTTTTAATTCAGTATTGCTTTGCTGCTTGTTACTATAATTTTTTTCCGCATGTGATCTAAGGGAATGGACGATGGTGCTGCTTAGATGAGTTAGAAGAAAAAGCACTTATCTCTTACGACAGTTCAACCCGGCCATTGTAGCGTATCCTCGAGAATCATATTAGTAACGAAAGTCTGTTAAATGAATATGGATCTTCACGAATTCGTCGTTATTTTTGAAAGCGTGATTACTCTAGTTTCTTTAATAACTGCTTCTTGTTGCCGTTAACGCAATTTTTGTAGATCTTTTGCTTATCATTCATCGTACTTTTACTTCTAAAATGCCAAAGCATGAAATACTACTGGACCCCTAGCTTTGTACCATATCCATGATATGATTTGTCGTAGTAGGGTTTGTTATAAGACCCTTGGAGGAAATGTATAGTACTAGACGCCTAGACGGCCCGTGACCTGTTGGGTCCATTTCACTATCTTCTTTGCTTTCACTAAGAAATAGCATGTGTTCAGATGATCATAGACCACCCTCTCCTTGGCCATCCACTCATGCCAGTACTGGTCACCATCACCAGCTTCTTTGCTTCCTAAAGGAATTTTTCACTACCTGTCAGCAAGGCTGCAAGCAAGGGGAAATATATAGCTATGTGACGTAGTTTTGTTGTATTTCCTGTATCACCTTCAAAATTAACCATACGTTATTAATTAGGTTTGGTTGTGCCGCTCTACACAACTTAAGTATAAATATTAAGGCAAAAACTATCTCTCGTCCATTGTGTATAAATACTGTTGTCCACGGTGTGGATCGGAGTACGTGAGAAACACTACCCGTACTTTACGAACGAGGACGTTAGAGCATGCTGGCAGAAGCTTCAGAACCGGTTCAATTTTAGCCCATCCTCCAAATTCCTCCATACGAAACCATACAGAAGCATGTAGTTGTTTAATTCA
>LQNS02278115.1:6714844-6732205 GCA_001587735.2 Parhyale hawaiensis | reverse complement strand
CAATGGGATGGAAGAGTTCACCAGCCCTACGTGCATTACTGAGCATTTGTCGACATTAAAGTTCATCTGCCACGTTGCACTCCATTCCATGAGGTGGTCAAGGTCTTGTTGGAGCTCGGCTCTTTTCATTGTAAGCTCCGCATATCAGCGGCCATCGATCATGCTTGCGGGCATTAATGACCATCGCTTTGGCGTCGACTCTTCTCCCCTTTTTTTCTATTTTTTCTCATTTTTTTCTCTTTCATCTTCCATTTTTACTCTTCTCGTTTCTTCATTCCTCTACATTCTACTAACATAATGGCAATAGCTCATAGAGGACCGGGGTGTAAGTCCCGGTGTCTTTTTGCGAATGGGCTTTTTGGTTCGTCTACTGCTGCCTATCTAATCTAATCTAATCTACAGCGCAGAGGAGGGACGTTCTAGTTTATTGCAGTGTTTTACTTAAGATTTTACTTTGAAAGACGCACGTTTTATTAAGAAAGAGAATAGGGAACGTGAAAGAAGAACGAGACTACTACAGTCTCGAAAATGAAGACGTGCTGTCGGAGGAGAGATGAAGCGCCTATGGGGTTGAGTGACACCTTTACATTTACACCTTTATTGTTTCCAATTCAACATTATACATTTTAAGAACATTTAGAAAATTAAGAACCAAAACGGGAAACAAACCCCCAAAAAGTGCTGTGCACTTATTGGGCACAGAGCATGCAAATGTCATTATATTTACGTATACAATCGTCACTAAAGTCTCTTTTAAACATCTGGTGATTCATCGGCTGTATAAGATCTTCTCACAGCTGATTAAAAATTTTGACGCTTTGAAAGACAGTAAATCGTTTTTCAATTCCAAAACGAGTTACGGCAAATTCACTCTATTACCTCTAATATTATACTGGTCTGTTCCTACCAAATGACTAAAATTCCTTTTGAAGTAAGAGTGCTCAGTAGAAATGGTCATTCGCAGAAATTTCATAAGAAAATATTGATATATGTCTGTAAATTTTAAACATCTCAGTTTAACATACATAAAAATATTCTCCAGTGTGCCATATATCATTCTAATTTTGTAATGCCTATGAGTACTCTAAAAAAGATTATTATTATAATATCATTATTGGACATCATAGGAATGTTGTTATTATCTCTTTTGACATTTAATATAATCCTCAATGTTTCATTCATTATTGTGCTTATTTTTTTAGTATAGTTATCCGTTGCTCCTCCCCAAATTACTATGCCATGTATAAGTTGTGAATAAAGTAATGAATAATTGAGTGACGTTAATGCTTCCCTCGGTAAATGTTTCGAGACAGCATATATTGCCCCTTTCGCCCTGCTCAGACTATTACACAGCGTAGATATATGTGAAGAGAATTTCAAACTGTCATCTATAATTACTCCCAAGTATTTGAAAGATTTGACCCATTCTAATATTACACCATTAAAAGATACTGCTGGAAGAAAAAGAGAATCAACCCGTCTCGCTCTGAACAATAATAAGTTGGTTGTACCTGCATTTGCAGTGAGTCTACTTATTTCTAACCAACTTGATAAGTCATCTATCAATTTCAGCAATTTCTGCACGGCAACATGAACAATCGATAATGGAAAACACGGCCTACAAGAAAGACTTGGAGTAGAAGGGTTACAGAGGGAAATAAGAGTTGCTAATAAGACATGAGCATTATAATAATAATGAAGTTTATTGACAGTCATATTGTAGAAAGTTCCACAAAGAAAGGACAACATTCATTCGAGAATGATGAAAAACGCAACTTATAGAAGTATGTCAAGCCTATTGGTAGCAGCACTAGTCAGGCAAGAAAAAAAAAGTAATTACATTGACAGTCTCAAGTTGACCACAATAAAATATAGCAGTCAACTAGAGTGCAGGAAGACCCACTCAGTCATATGTGGGGTGGCCAGCAGCCATATATACCCTACAGATGCAAAAGTGGCGTGAACAACAGTTCAACAACTACACCCTTTGACAAATCAAGGGGCCGACTCATCAACAGTCGCTCTATCCTTGTAAAGATAATTGTATTTCCAATATATGTATATATGTTGCGCGCGTTTGGTGGATTTGCGCGATCGATCGATCGCGCTGCGCGTTTGGTGGATGTTGTAAGTATTAATCAAATGCGCACCCATCGATCGATTGTTTTGCGCGGACGATCAANCGATTTTTGCGCGATCGATCGATCATTGCGCGTTTGAACGATCCACCAAACGCGCAGCGCGATCGATCGATCGCGCAAATCCACCAAACGCGCCCAACATATATATATATAAATATCATGTAAAAAGTCATAAAGAGATGAAGGAAGTAAGAAAATGAACGCGCCGTGAAGCCTTGCCCCCGATCATCTCACGGCTGCCTCGGCCAAGCCCAAGGCAAGAGCCCAGGCAGAGAAAAGCGCAGTGGACAGCACGCCGGGATGGAAAGGAAGTGCACGGCAGAGACGAAGAGCTAAGAAACGAGGTCGAGTGAGAGGAAGAATTAAAGAGGGTTACAGCATAAAAAGATAAAAAAAATAGTTCAAAGAATGAATGTTAAAAAATTATGATGGTTCAGTTATTACAATGGTGAAGAGATGATGATTGGAAATATAAAAACTTAAGTGGCTTAGTTTTGAAAGTATAAAGGACGTGGACAGCTTTTAGTTCGGGGGTAAATTGTTCCAGTATTTGATGGCTCCGTATATAAAAGTTTGTTGGCATTTGCTTTTGATATAGATGGGGATGCAGACGTTATCGTCAGTATTGAACCTCGTTTTATAGTGGTGATTAAAATGATACCTTTCTATTTTATTCTTCAAATGCAATTGCCGATCTTTTCGAATAATAGAATGAAGGTTAATGGCAGTGAAATAGTAAATAATCATTTCTACCGTTAATACATCAGGCTGAGGTACAGTAAGGTGGGCTAACGCTCTGTTCTGGGCAGCCTGTAACTTCCTCCTGTTAACTGCACCAGTGGCTCCCCAGGCCACTACTCCATAGGTCAGGTGCGGGTACACGATACTGTAGTACAGTTTAAGAAGAATATCTGGTGGTAAACAGTGGGATAATTTGAACATTACGCCAGTTGCTTTGCTAATCTTTGATAAAACGCTACTTACTTGCTCGTTGAAATTCAGTTTACTATCTATAATAATGCCTAAAAATTTAAAACTGTTCACCCGTTTCAGGTTAATTTTACGAATTTGTATAGGTTTAACAAGAATAGGGTTATGCAATATCACCATATAGCTTGTTTTATCAACGTTCAAAGATAATCTATTAAAATGTGGAAACGGCAAGTCAGAGAAGAAAGCAAACATATCGATTATTCCGTGAATTTTTTCACGCACGGGTCCACTAGTTATATATTGATTGGTGAGCTTATCCATACTTCTGAAATTTCTGTACATAATAAATTCATTAATATCAAACTAAGGATAAATAATCAAATTAACTCAAGTATCGACGTAGAAAAACGTTTACTTTTCGAGAATAAGTTCCCATTTTTAGAACTAAAAATAAGGATTTGAACGCCCAAAACTAGAAATTTATCATGATAGCCTAGCTGGAGGTGTTGTCGCTGGGAAGTGTAAAAGGTGAATGCCTGAAATAAGCTCGGGGGGAGGGCCCTGATATCAGTGCTTGTACAGTAGGGCAATTAAGGAATATCATTGGTGGAAGTCGTGTACAGTCGGGGAAAAACATCCGTTGTGAATGGTAGTGAGGGGAACTGCTCCAGTCCTTCCGCCGCTGGCGGAAGGAGTGTACAGTCGGGGATAAAAGTCAGTTGTGAATAGTAGTGAGGACGACGGCTGAAGTTATTATGCTGAGGCTGGAATTAGCTTTATGAAAGCGCAGAGATTCTACCAACCGACTGATTCAAACCTATTCGTACAATATTTAAACAGTAAACATTCCAACATAAAGTTCACTGCTGAAAACCAATCTAATAATTCCGTAGCATTTTTAGACCTCCTAGTCACAAATGAGGACTCGACACTAACCACTAGAATCTACAGGCAACTAACCTATTAGGGTCTCGGAACCAGCTTCTTCAGCCACTGCTATGACCAATTTAAAATAAATGCAATCAAAACTTAACTGTTCAGAGCATACCACTTATCTTCCTCTTACCTAGCATTTTCAAACTTTATAGACTTGCTTCAAACTTTCTTCAAGATAACGGTTGCCCGCACCCTCTTATAGACCATTATTACAAACTGTTTCTTGACCAAGTATTCGACCCCGGTATTACTAAACCTACTTTTCGTAAATTCGATTTTTTCACTCTCTCCAGTACTACAACAAAACCACCGTCGCTACAGATAACTCTTTGAAAACTCTCGTCTCCAAAGCCTACCCGCATATTAATTTTAGATTCTCTTTCCAAAACACATTTACCATAGCATCCTATTTTAAATTTAAGGATAAATCCAGACACTTGTGCTTTCCGGTGTTGTCTACAGGTACAATTGCAGAAGTTGCCAAGCTTCTTATGTTGGCAGCACTGGACAGCATTACAAAGCCCGCATTGACCAATATCTAGGTATATGCAGTAGAACAGGTTTACCACTAGCATAACCTTCATGTTCAGCTCCCCGTCTTTATGCAGAACAAAACAACCATCCCATTAGCAGGAAAGACTTCTCCTTTATCGACTTCTCCATCTCAATAGAACTTACAACCTTAGAATGTCTGCACATATATAGAACTAATCCCAGCCTCAGCATAATGAATTCAGCTGTTCCCCTCACTACAATTCACAACTGATGTTTTTTTTTCTCCGACTGTACACTCCTTCCGCCAGCGGCGGGAGGACTGGAACAGTGTCCCTCACTACAATTCACAGCGGGCGTTTTTCCCCCACTGTACACGGCTTCCGCCAACGACGTTCCCTAACTGTCCGCTTGTACAAACACTGATATCAGGACCCCCCCCCCCCGAGCTTATTCCAGTCATTCACCTTTTACACTTCCCCGCGACAACACCTCCAGCTATGCCATTATAATAAAGTTCTTGTTTTAGCCCTTCAAATCCTTATTTTTAGTTCTGAAGATGGTAATTTATTCGCGAAACATGAACGTTTTTTATGTCGACACCTTTGTTAAGTTCACAAATAATATAGAGGCTTGAAGTGGAATATCGTAAATCAACTGTTTATGATATATTTTGATTATTCCAGAAGAATATTACAATTTCACAACATTGTTGTAAAACAGAGGTTTCTGAATTTGGTTGTGTACTCGATTTGTAATGAAATGCCAAATAAACAGCTAATGGAGTTGTTAATTAAACTTATTTTGCATCCGAGCTAAGGGAGAAAATTAGAGCAGCCAGCAGAGCTGAAATGTGAGTTGGAACCGTGTGCAGCTATGGAGCGATGTAGCCCTGGTAGCTATAAAGTGATGAAGCATTGGCTGCCTTGAGGTGATATAGCATTGATATCCTTGAAGTGATATATGATATAGCATTAATAGCCATGAAGTGAATCTGATATTGCATTGGCGGCCATGAAGTGATATAACATTGGGTGCCTTGAAGTGATAGATGATATATATATATAGCATCAATAGCAATGAAGACAATGTGATATAGCATCAATAGCAATGAAGTGAATGTGATATAGCATTGACGGCCAAGAAGTGATCAGCATTGGTAGCCATGAAGTGATCCAGCATTGGCAGCTATGAAGTGATATATGATATAGCATTAATATTTAATAGCCATGAAGTGATGTAGCATTTGCAGCCGTAAAGTGGTGTAGCATTCACAGCCTTGAAGTGATATAACATTGGCAGCCTCAAAGTGATAAGCATTGGCAGCCTTGAAGTGATCATATATGATATAGCATTAATAGCCATGGAGTGATGTAGCATTGGCAGCAGTGAAGTTATTTAGCACTGACAGCCTTGATGTAATCTATCACTGGCAGCCTTGAAATGATAGGTCATTTAGCTAACTAAAGCAACCAGAAATTGAATTATCTTAAGCAATAATTAATTGATTTACCTTAGGCAACCCTGAAGCGATTCAACTAAGGAAACCACCAACTGATTCAACTACAACAACAACCAAGAATTTATTTAATTTACGCAATTATTAAGTGATTCATCTTAGTGAATGGTGAAATGAATCAGCTTAGGCAACAATGAATGATTTAACTTAGGCAACGAAGAAGTGATGCAACAGAGGAAACTATGAAGTGATGTAAGATAGGAAATCATTAAGTGATATAACATAGGCGATTACGCAGTGACATATAGTATACATAGAGTGTAATATGAAATGACCTGGACATCCGCAATATATAGCTTTAAATGGTTCCCGTAATGAAAGGTTGTCTCAAGTATCAAAATGTCTCTTTTTATTATTCAACATCTGTCCTGGTTTGTTTATCTCATGCATTTTTAGTTCATGGCATCCACTGTGCTTTTACTATGTGGTATTACTGTGGTTTTCATTCTGTTATATTCAGTATTGCTGGGTTTTCTTAACCGCCCTCTTCTTGTTGCTATTAGGCTGACCTCTACAATAGGCCCTACCAACTCAATATCCAGGGTTATCACTTCAAATCTGCCTAAAGGAAAAAACTCAACTGTCACTATACTGTATGATATAAAAGTGAATTAGATGAGGTATCTATTTGCCAGTTTCTCTATGAAATTCTAATAGCCTTAGAAATTATGATGAATTTATATTGTCCTTGATGTCCAAAGGTATGATATTTATCCCCCACAGAAGATGTTTAATTGTGATTTGTGAATTTAGATTCCCTGCTCCGCTATACATTCCTTAGCCTATGCTACAACAAAGATAGTAAGCTTTGTTTGAGGTCTCAGTGATTATTAGAACTCACTCCATCCATGCTTACATAAATCGTCCTCCAGGCCCGTTTGCGAGAAGCCTGATTTCAGGGAGCAGTCAAGGTATTGTGTAGTCTATGGCCATCCAAGAAGAATGTTCCAGCGTTGCCCTAAACTGCGACAGTGGCGTCTTTCTGTTGGTGCTGTTCGTGTTCTGCAGGTTCTCGAGCGCCTAATTTTGTCTCTTTTTAGATCTTAAAGTGTTTGGTATCGTTAATGACCCTTTGTGGGGATCTTGTACCGAATTAACAAATTAATTTCATTATCATGTGGTGATGTTATTGTTCTATTTAGGGAAAGTTACATGATTTTTTATAGTATTTTCTCTCTGGTAATGCTTGCTGAAATATATGTGGTATACACTATATCTAAATACTTGATATGTAGCAATACAGCTAGCAGGACTTCAGGAATTTTTGCATTTATTTAATATTTCCCTTTACTTTTTTATCACTGAACGTGGAACTTTTAACATAAGCTGTATAAAACAATAAATAACTAGAGCACTCTGAGAGTGCATACCTCTGCCAAGCAAGGCAGTGGTAACGAAAAATTCAAATCGGCTCTGAAACCATGATTTCCTATCTATCAACACCAAAGTCTGATCACTTGTGCCCTTTGATAGTATTAGCAGTGTCTGTAGTTTTCTTGAAATTCCATTTATAACTTTTTGAGTTATTGCACATTTTAACAAACATTAGTCAAACACACAAATGGACCTACCAATCATGACAAAAACTTAGCCAATTATGTCTTTCAACATTACTAACAATTCCTGAAAATTTCATAAAGATCCATCTATAGTTTTTCATTTATTGCGCTAACAAACATTTTAACAAACTGTCAAACACACAAAGGGACCTACTGATCATCACCAATATTTAATCAATTATGTCTTATAACATGACAAACAATTATTGAAAATTTCATAAAGATCCATCTATAAATTTTGAATTATTGCACTAACAAACATTCGTCAAACATACAAATGGATCTACCAATCATGACCAAATTTTAGCCAATTATGTATTTTAACATCACTAACAATTAATGAAAATTTCATAAAGATTCATCCATTATTTTTCAATTACTGCCCTAATAAACATAAAATAAAACACAGCGAGAAACATACAAATGAACAAACATATCACAAAAATTTGATCATTTACTCTCTGTAATAAACCCAACAACTCGTGTAACTTTCATGAAAATTCGTCCTTTACTTATTGAGTTATGACCCTAACAACAAATAGGCATACAAACAAGGGAATGAACAGATCCTCACCTAAAGTGAATCATCCGGTCCTCCTACCATACCTAACAGTCCCTGTAAATTTCGTCAATATCTGTCTTTAACTTTTTGAGTTATCTTTTTGACAGAATAAAAGATAGACAGACAGACAAACCCGACGAAAACATAACCGCCTTGGTGGAGGTAGCTAATGATTCTCATTTAAGCTTGATAAACTCAGTCTAATGTATTGCAGTCCATCTACCTCAACTAGCCGTTGGAAACCTATCTTCGTGCTCTCATTTCCCTTGTGAATCTCATATATGTTCAGTCAACAAAGAATTCTCATTTATATTGTGATAAAGAATCCTGTGGCTAATGAATCCTAAATCACAGAGTGCGAGAAAGGATAGGACGAGACTATACTGGCGGTGATTATATAGTCGGCTTACAGGAGAACTTGACAGAGGGCCTTCTGTGGAAGGGTCGCTCTTGGGTATCGCTCTTAAGGAGTGATCAAGTCCAGCTGATCTCTCCTGATAGAAAGTGGACCGGCTGTTAGGGCTGGGTCCAGTAATACCTTTTTCTGCCCTAAAGGGACGCTGCCCATTGTCTCAGAAGGTGGTTAAGAATAATCAGAGCGACAGGCAGTGGTTATTTGACGGAGGAGAGATCTCGACAGTAGCTGGCAGGGCTACTGATATCTCCCTAGGCTTAGTCCCGGAAATCTCAGCTATGACCTAGAAGGCTGTTGCTAATCTACATCAATTACAACAGTCCCGACTGTGGAGGGTCAGCTACCAGTGGAAGGCTTTTCCTTCAAGAAAACAGGGGAGGATAGGCAGAACCTTGCGATAGGCCTTGAGAAGTTAAAGCAATACTTTACAGTTTCTGTAATCCTATTCATCCAAAGGTCTTAAGATCCTTCTAAGGGCGAACTCAGAGGGCCCAGTACGCCCTTTGTTCCCGAAGCCCAGTCAGAAACTAAATGGGCTGAGAGCTATTCTAAGTTCCAGGACTTGAGAGGGTAGGTTAGTAGGTAACCCAGCTGGAGCTAGCAATGAGCTTGGTCCCTTACACTTAGCTCCGCAGGAAATAAAAGATGAAATTTTAGAATTTCCAGGAGTTCAGAATTTGGTCGGCTCTTTCTTTAGTCTGTTCACCGGGAAAGAACCCTCTTTGCAGGCAAAGGTTTTTTCCTCGAGGAAAATGCAGGGAGCTATAAAGTTCGTTTACCAACTTTCAGAAGCTCCCTCCTTCTAGAGTAGGAAGATGTATCTATACAAAAGGCGGCAGATTAAGGCGGGGCCCTCCCGGGGTCTCGGTCCGAGCCAATTAGCATAGACGAGGATATCCCTCCAGCTTGGGAAAGGGACCTCCAAGAGCAGATTCATTCAGCCCCTCCTGAGACGGTGCCACTGTGATCTTAATCCAGAGTCGCATAGTGGACGTCTACCCAGTCAAGGCTCGAGCTGGATAACAGCTTAAATCTACAGTATACATGTACACTAGAATGAAAGTGTTACATGCTTAGATACTGGGTCTGTCACCAGGAGGAGACTAGACGCAGATAAAACCTGGAGTGGTGGGACCACTGTTCAGAAAGAATCGGAGAAAATCTTTTTCTACAAAATTTCCAAGTTATTTCTTTTTTTGGTTCAAGATCAGAGCCTGAGATAGACTCATGGCAAAAAAAAAAACTCCCCACACACATAATCATCTATGTAGGTTCCTCTTGACCTTGTTCCGTATGGGAATATCCTAATTAACCATAAAGTAATTAAGGTCAGTACAGATACCTCCCTGAGGATCCTGTCCAAGTTCCTCTCTTATGACGGTAGAAAGCAATGGAGCTGTGCAATGTGTGTGGTCCTTCTCCATAACTAGCGTATAAAAGGACATCAGACTCTAGGGTTCCCAAGCCTAAGAGTAACTTCCTCAGTCGTCCCAGTGGGAAGATTACCGTACTTATGGAAGTTCTGGAAATGGAAGTGTGAGCTTTCTAGAATTAGGAAGGGTTATATCGTCACTGGATCTGCTCAGCCGAGCAGACAGGTCAGGAGGCGAGTAAGTCTGGATTGTGGCCATGAGCTTCTGAGGGTTACCCCTCTAGGAACCTAGAATCCAGGACCCTTAGTGAAGAATTCCCAGCATAACGGCAGAGACAATCCGGGGGAAAACTACACAGAGTAATTCTGGTACCATTAGCCATCCCGACAAGAGACCGGTTAACCAGGTAAGGAAGGTGGAGCGGGGCTTTTCAGCTCGAACTGAAAAACCAGCCCTCTCGGAAATTGACCTCTGCTACAGATGGGCAGTTTTCAAAATGATTCGAAATGGGTTCCGGAAAGGGGTTGAAAGCCTTCTGGCTCTAGAAAGAGCCAGGCAAAAGCAGTACCGGTAGTCCAAAGGGCCCAGGAAGATCTGAACTACAAGCGATCTTGTGCGCTGGCTAACCTTTCTTCAACCTGCACGTAGATTGAAAGCAGCAAGAAACCTGGTTAGAACAGTATTGTCCTAACAAGGTTTTGTTCCATAGATTTATTCCGGGACAATCCAGGAAGGCCTGTTATAGTCTGTATTTTAGCTGAAAATCAGGGGTACGGCAACTCACTAGAGATGGTTGCCAGGTACCCTCAAGGCCAAGACGCGACTTACTGTCACTACCATGCCAATGTTGAAACACCTGGATTATCTGAAGAAAGGATCACCAAGAACAAAAGAATAAGTTAGTTCATATCAGGATTCTTCGCACCAGCAACTCGGGGGAGGCCATGAAACCCCTCCCTGCTCCGCCTTGGGTATGTCGGTGCTACCGACAGAGGTGTTCTGTCAGAGCGAGCTACTGAGAATGGCTAGAGTGTTGCAACGAATTTTTCTCAGTGGCGAACGAAGACAGAACACCTCTGGAGGATGATAATAGCCCAAAGCCTCTTCAGTTTCATGGCCTAGTGTGAAGTTGATGTATTGGTGCGCTCGTCGTGCGAGAATGAGAAGTGCTGCTGCTGCTGGGCTCCTGAGGTACCAGGTGGGCGGGGCCTAGAAAAAACATAGAACACCAAAAGCTGTCTATAATGAGGGTTACGCATCGAAACGGTCTAAACTACCATTAAGACGCCCCCAGAGTTCACCGCTGTCGCGGGTCTGGTGCTTCCGACAGAGGTTTTCTGTCTTCGCTCGTCACTGAAAAAAATTCGTTGCAACACAATATCCATTATGAACTTAATACTAATTTACCGATAATGAATGCGGTAAGCTAAAAATTTGCACTTGTGCTGGGGCTTTTCCAAAGATTTTGTGCTTATGGACTCGCTGGAAACAATTTGCACTTTAAGCTCTAAAGTTAATTTGCGCATGTCCACCTCAGGCTGTAAAGCGACCCGTTCATTACGTATGCCGCCTACTTCAATTCATACACATGCAAGGTTGGAGCTGCAACTTGTGCAAGCCTGCTTCCCCACACATTGCGCAAGCCCAATCTCTCAGTTCTGCTACAGAAAACCGTCAGTTGGCAGCACCAAGAGATTGAATAGAGATTCTAAACCTCTTTGCGGATTACAAGCTGTAAGCTCCGTCTATAAATATCAGGAAAATTTGATCAGCTGCAACTCATTACTAGAAATTTGGCTTGAATTAGAGCATGTGTGTACCCACACACGACGCAAATTGGCATGAGTTGGGGTTTGTGCACTAAGTTTGAAACTGGAGCTGTGTAGTGTACGGGGCCCTTAACCCCTTCACTACGGTGACGATACTGTTGTCATGACGAACGAACCGCCGCTCTCCGATGACGATACCCCTATCGTCACGGTTTATTTATTGCTTCCCTGCATATTTTCTATGCCGGAGCACTCTGCTATACTCACTGATAGAGCATAAATATAATTAGAATACTTAATCGGATAGCGCATCGTATGGCGAAACCGCGCGGTCGTGCGGAAGGGGTTAATACCCGCCCCAGTGTCCCTAGTGAAGTCAATGTTGCATTCGTCAAGGCAAACGTAAAGTCAACGTGACCTTACAGCCCAAGTAAGTGATCCACGTGCGTTTGTTTGTGCTGCTCTTAGATGCACAATGGCTCCAGAGGAGTGAACGGTTGCAGTCAACCATAGATTGCTGAGTTTCGGCGCCAAATGACGGATGGCTCATGACGACAGGTACTCCCTGACCGTCCCCACTGCTAGTTAGGTTAATGTCCTCACAGTGATCTTAACTACAGGGAGATCTCTGTTTAATACACATATTTTCGTTGTGGAATGTAATTTGTATATTTTATTCATCATTTGTAAAACATAACGCATATTTTTTATTCAGACTTCAGTGTGAAGAGCCTTCTGCCAGTCATCATGAAGCAAGAAAGATCCTCCTCTGTAAAAGAGCTTCACGTAAGTCTCGTTTTCCATTTTCTCAATAACTCCTTTCATGAAAGTTTTAGTGCTACTGATTAATATTTTTTCAATGTTTTCAATGTTTTGTTTTCGCTCTTCTGTAAGTTCATCATCCAATCCTAATTTTTGTACTTCATCTACTGAGCAGGTTGGTGCTGTTGGCCCAGTCTCCCTGCCTGACTCTATTCATCTCCCTGCACCTATCAAATCTGAAGCGGAAATATTTACCAAGGAAGAATTCTACGAAAGTGACACGCCTGACGAAACGCATGCCAGCGCAGAGCAGACAGTGGCCTCCTTCTACAGCAAGTCTGGCTCTCAGCCTGCAGTCGACGGTGAGGGACCTAATATATGTATTGCATTTATTGCTGAGGTATTTATTAAAATGGCAGGACCCACTTGGGCTTACATCAAACCAATTTCTGTTTCTTGAATTGAAAGTCACGGTTTCGTGACAAATGTGCGAAAATTCACTTTAGCATAATTGTTTTAGTTCGAAACATCCGTCTCATAGTTCACTTACGAGAGAGTTATATCAGATAATGATTTTGTACTTGGGTTTGTACATACGGTCGCTTCATTTTTCAGTGGCATCACAGGCTTGCCAGCCAATAGTGTGGTTCGTCGTTGCTCAGGTTGTGTTACGGATAGGGAACTGTGAATTTCTCCATTGTTTGTAAGTTGGTTTGGGAAGCGTACAAACTACAAATATCCAAAACATAAGTTTCGTTGAACAAGTGAGCAGTTAGTGCCATTTGATCCGTGAACGCCGCACAAATGTAGATGGTCGCGCCTGAAGCCTGCACTTCGCTGGCAACTTCAGCCGCTGCTGTCGTCAAGCGCTGAAGTTATTGTCGTTTGGTTGATATTAATAAACTTTTTGATTACAGCGTTTTATATTTTCTGTTCAACTGTTCGTACAGTTAGTATTACAGTATATCATTATATTAAAGAGAAGAATAATTCAAAAGTGTGTATTGATAACCAATGCATCATACTGTCATACTTAAGTACACACTTTTTGCAGCATTTTCCAACCTCTATTTTCAGTACACAACAGAATAATATGCCCTGGACTAATCCCACAATAATCAAATTTGTGGGATTAAGTTTAATTTAGGGATCATTAATAACAAGAAGCGCATCTGTGATGCTCGTGACATATATATTTTTTGTTTACTGATGCAAGACAATTCATTTTTGGAAGTCATTAAAACTAATTTTCTCTCTGTAGCTGGTCTCCATAATGAAGCTTTACTTCGACACATCCCCTGCCCTAAACTTGTCCATGTAGTGGGAGCGACGCCTGCGGACTGTGGTGTCTCCTTAGCTCAATATTTGTTTTTGTATCTTGAATTAGACGTCCGTACCAGTGCGTTTCATCCTCCGTTACACGAGGAATCGCCCTTGTCTTCGATGTCTAAAAGAGATAAGTCGCTTTTATTTTCACACCTGACCAAAAACTAACAGTTAGATCGGTCGACGTCCTTTATTGTAATCTTGGCGTTACAGCAATCGTGTGTATATCGTGATGTTTGCTTCTCGTATTTCTTTAGGTGGCTTTGCTGTGCAACTCTCCACTGTTGGGAAAGTTGAGCCTCTTCACTTCGATGCCGACACCAGCAGGGGGAAACCGCAACTTTTGCTCTCGCCAGGTTGCAGCAAGGAGGCAACAAGAAGTGCGGGTAACGAAGCGGAAGCTCTGGCAGCTCTGGTGCGCATGGAGGGCGGCATACGCTGCCCGGAATTGCGTACCACAAAAACATCGATGACAGCTACCCTGTGCCGAAGTGAATGTAACTTTAAAGCTCCTAATAATTCTGCGGTGTCTAAACATAGTGCTATAAGGTCTGGTGATAGGCGCTTCAAGTGCTTTCAGTGTAACTATGCAGAAGCATATAAATCCACTTCGCAAAATCACATTGATGCCAAGACTACTGATGAGAGGCGCTTCAAGTGCTCCCAGTGTGACTCTGGAGCAGCACAAAAATCCAATTTGCAATATCACATTGATGCAAAGCATACTGGTGAGAGGCGCTTCAAGTGCTCTAAGTGTGACTATGCAGCAACACAGAAATCTACTTTGCAATATCACATTGATGCAAAGCATACGTGTGAGAGGCGCTTCAAGTGTCATCAGTGTGACTATACAGCAACACGGAGATCCACTTTGCAAAATCACATTGATGCAAAGCATTCTGGAGAGAGGCACTTCAAGTGCTCTAAGTGTGACTATGCAGCAACACGGAATTATATTTTAAAACGTCACATTGATGCAAAGCATATTGACGAGCGGCGCTTCAATTGCTCTCAGTGTGACTATGCAGCAACACAGAAATCTACTTTGCAATATCACATTGATGCAAAGCATACTTGTGAGAGGCGCTTCAAGTGTCATCAGTGTGACTATACAGCAACACGGAGATCCACTTTGCAAAATCACATTGATGCAAAGCATTCTGGAGAGAGGCGCTTCAAGTGCTCTCAGTGCGACTATGCAGCAACGACGAGGTGGCATTTACAGAGTCACATTGCTGCAAAGCATACTGGTGAGAGACGTTTCAAGTGTTCTCAGTGTGACTATGCAGCAACACAGAAATCCACTTTGCAAAATCACATTGATGCAACGCATTCTGGTGAGAGGCGCTTCAAGTGCTCTCAGTGTGACTATGCAGCAACACGGAAATATTTTTTGAAATTTCACATTGATGCAAAGCATACTGGCGAGCGGAGCTTCAAGTGCTCTCAGTGTGACTATGCAGCAACACAGAAATCCACTTTGCAAGATCACATTGATGCAAAGCATACTGGTGAGAGGCGCTTCAAGTGCTCTCAGTGTGACTATGCAGCAACACGGAAAAACTTTTTAAAACGTCACATTGATGCAAAGCATACTGGCGAGCGGCGCTTCAATTGCTCTCAATGTGACTATGCAGCAACAAAGAAATTTGCTTTGCAATATCACATTGATGCAAATCATACTGGTGAGAGACATTTCAAGTGCTCTCAGTGTGATTATGCAGCAACACTGAGATCCACTTTGCAACGTCATATTGATGCAAAGCATTCTGGTGAGAGGCGCTTCAAGTGCTCTCAGTGTGACTATGCAGCAACGAAGAGTTGGCATTTACAGAGTCACATTGATGCAAAGCATACTGGTGAGAGACGTTTCAAGTGTTCTCAGTGTGACTATGCAGCAACACAGAAATCCACTTTGCAGAATCACATTGATGCAAAGCATTCTGGTGAGAGACGCTTCCAGTGCTCTCAGTGTGACTATGCAGCAACACGGAAATATTTNTCACATTGATGCAAAGCATACTGGCGAGCGGAGCTTCAAGTGCTCTCAGTGTGACTATGCAGCAACACAGAAATCCACATTGCAAGATCACATTGATGCAAAGCATACTGGTGAGAGGCGCTTCAAGTGTCATCAGTGTGACTATACAGCAACACTGAGATCCACTTTGCAAGATCACATTGATGCAAAGCATGCTGGCGAGAGGTGCTTCAAGTGCTCAGTGTGACTATGCAGTAACACTGAGATCCACTTTGCAATATCACATTGATGCAAAGTATACTGGTGTGCTTTGCATCCGCAGAAAAATGCACTTTGCTACGTCGCTTTGATGCAAAACATACTGGTGAGAGGCGCTTGAAGTGCTCTTAGTGTGATTATACAGCAACACTGAAATCCAATTTGTATTGAATCTAATTCTATTTTTGTATATTTTAATAAAGCGTCCCAAGATAATATCGGAGCTGTATAATACTGCGCATGATCTAAATTATAAATATTTAGGTAAGGTTCTTTAAATAAAACGATGTTTGTGATGGTAATTGGACTTCATTGAATTTACATTCATCCATTCATATGGGTAGATCCCTTTCCGTTTTAGTAAAGCGAACTTTGATTTACCTGGATAGTATTTTGATAAATTTTTAAAGTTTTCATCTTTCAAATTTGAACTGAGTTTATCAATTGATGTAGACATAAATCTAAAGCTGTTTAGAAATTTTATTTCTCGAGTTAATAGTCTGAATTCGCCCTGTTTATTTTTATATTTATCCACTGCAATATTTTGACTAAAACTTGTATATCTTTCATCAGTTCGGGGTATAATATTTTATTTACCTTTTAGTTTTCTTTTACGAATAAATATGCATCATAATTTGATTCTGTATAAAAACTGGAATAAACGAGGGGTTCACCGGGGTTCTAAATTTACCTATTAAATTATTATGATCTCTCACTTTATTATTTTCTTTAGTAAACGATTCATTACAAACGTAACATTTTGTAGCCATATTAGTTTTCCATTGTACTGGTGATAACCACATCGGTTTTATCACCTTCATAATATCATAGATTCTTTGTACTTCATTTGCGATATATTTTACAAACTTTTCTAATGTATCTTTTCCTATATGAGCTTCAAGTTTTGAATGTTCGTCAATTGCACATTTTGTATAAGCACAGAAACTGTTCAGAATATGTTTGTTTAAATTCATTGTATAGGATCCTTCAGGATTTGGTTGCACATTATCAATTTTCTTTAATGTACTTTCAAAATCTGCATATATTACAAACGGATGTCGAATTTGCTTTTGAAAGTTTTGAAATTTCACTGGATCTTTACTTTATTCCATTCTAACTGGAGTATGAATCGAACACTCAGATTTATATTTTCTAAATTTATTTCTTTACAAAAACCGTGTAGACAACAGGGACAAACATTTGTCTTTTACGAGTCGACGCATTCACAAACGGGCTTAAGGTTTTCATCTAATACTAAGAATGACCGTCGTGTGTTTATAAATATATTTATATGTTCGGTGTCACGCTCTTAACGAAATAGATAGGCGGAATTTA
>LQNS02278115.1:6184929-6203451 GCA_001587735.2 Parhyale hawaiensis | reverse complement strand
GCAGGTGCCCCCACCCAGCTTCCGCATACCAAACAATTGCCGACTCAGTGCGCCGGACGCGACAAAGATCCCGTGACAGGCTTGTCGCTTGAACTCGGCACCTCGAGCACATGAGTCAGGCACGCATGGCATGCTGCTGTTGTGGGTATACTAACTTACCAGTCAAAGTTCGTACTAGATAATGTTAGTTGCAAGAAACGAAATACTATCCAACATTCATGGAGAGACCCCCCGTTAAAAAAACAGAACACGTTCAAATTTATATGTCGACTGTCTAGGAGGAAAATTAACAGGCATTACTCAATTAAAAAGAGATGAATCTGTTTTATGTCACAATTTCCTGTTTTCCTAAAGGAGAACGGGCTTGGACAGTGCCATCTAATGTCACGACTTTGGCCTTGGCTGAGGCCCTTAATCACGGGACGTTCTTCCTGCCGTAAACCAACGGCGCTTGCAGGGTTTGAACCTGGAGCTGTTACTCAGTACCTAATCGGGCACTCTACCATTATGCCACGGCAGGCCAAAAAAAAAAGAGGTATGAAGTAGTACTGAAATGTACCGGATCAGGGCCGACCGCAGCAACGCGGGGATCTGCATCGAAGCCAACGTATTTATCACGGAACTTAAAAGCGCACAGGAACACCCTGTCACACATATACATTAGGCACTATTAGACACAGCGCGCTGTAAGGCCACATGCGTGTCATATGCCCTTAAAAATGGGCGATGTATTAGTGCGAGCGCCGCCAGAGCTGCACCGAGCTGGTACCGTAATTGTGGGTTTGCTCTAGACGGTCTGACCAAGCAGCCCCGCTTCCGAACGTTAGGCAGCGACAGACACTGGGCCACTCTACAGGGACTGTGGTATTGGGCCACAGCGCTTGTGGTTATTAATCTTCGCAGCTACAAACTCAGCGTTACAGTGTGTGTGTAGTAATAGCACTGATCGTATACATTGCAAGATGGCAGCTTCGCAGTAGTCGCGTGATATCCGCAGTTTTCTTGCAAGCGAAGAATATACTGAAAAGTTTTTTTTTTAACTAAAAGCGTTTCGGCAGCTCGGATACGCTGTGCCGTAGGCTACGAAAGGTGACTCAAAGGCCAAGAACCAAGCTCTGCTGCAACAAGACTGAAGTACCAAATTATCCAATAGTCAGCGTTAATATTCGTACGGTACCATCCGTAAATAATACTGAAAAAATCTTAAAAGGATTACTATTTAACTCAAAGCCACTACAAAATAAGTTTGGATATGCCACTACTTCGTCAGTAGTTACGAAAAGAATTTCCGTTAGCTAATTATTTTGCCTTTAGCTAATTATTTTGCCTAAGTAACAAGGAAACTTTATTAATTGTCTCAGATGCATTGGCAATTCTATTGAGCGTGACACACCAATGCTCAATAAAACATAACGGATTTAGGGAAATAATTTTGTCTCGGCATTCCTTCACTGTACACGCTCGTGACCGGCCTTGATGCCTCTACGGATGATATCTTCTACCTGGTTTCATTATTTCCCATCTAGAACATAAAACAGCGGCGGTAAATTTTTATCAATGCATAGCATTATCATTCTCCTGCAACTGCACGTAGAAATCCATTCTGAATATTAATAGGGATCACTATTTTGAGTTGGCAAGAAACTGGCATCTTGAACAAAAAAAAACAGCTTGTTCACATGGAAACTGATGGGCCAGGTTTCATTACACGTGCATCAGCCACCATTCGTCTTTAAGCCTATGAAATCCCATGGGATTAATTTGGGTTTGGATTTCCTACTTTCCTGGTGAATTGTGACAATAATACGCCGGTAATTATTGGACTATGATGAACAAGTGAAACTACACCCTACAGCGCCTAGTAGTCCTACGCTGGTAAGTTGTACTTACCCTACTTAACCCTTACCAGAATAATTGTTTTCACACAATTCACGTTGAAATCAATCTAGTTTCTTATTTAATCGAAACTACAATGGGTCCGCTGAGTCACAACACACCTTGGTATATCTTAAAATATTTGAGCTGGCAGCGATCACAGCTACCAGACGTACAGAAACACGAGATAACTTACGGAAATTCAAAAGTTTTGGAAAATAGACCAAGGTATATATCGGGTCAGTACGTGCAGGGAGTAACACAAAGCATAACAAAGAATAACTCAAGCCACAACAACACACCTTAGTTAGATAATGGAAACAGAAACGAGGAATGTACGGATTACGCCAATACTATCAGTACAAGAGTCAATACAAGGTGATAGAGAAACTAGAAAACATTTAAAAATCCCAACTGAAGAGGTAAATTGTATACCCAGCAGTAATAAACATACGTCATATAGAGGATGTAATTTTACGACATCTTGGGCAAGCGCGGAATTATTCTGTAGTAGGCTACTGGGAGGCTGAAACCTTCGGGCACAAAATCATGGTTTTTGAAGAGATTTCAGATGTTTTAGACGTGGTCATCGGCCGATCCAAAGCCCGATGCACACAGATGACAAATGTTCCACAGTCATCAAACCATCCATCCGAATACGCGTTCGCGAGCTCAATTAACCACAACTGGAGGTGTTGGAACATTACGCTAGCAAATACGGCACGGCACATTTAAACTTACTGGAAGTGAAGAGAGATATATAGAACTCTGCCGCTGACAACCGTGTACAAGCTGCAGCGTTGGCAAAGACTATCAACACCTCGTTCAGAAAGTGTAACAATGTTCAAGCTGCCGCCAAGATCGCTGCACAATAGCCGTCAAGATAGTTAGGTCCGTTGCGCGGCTTTAGACGTTCGTGTGCCCAGTCCATTCGGCTTCAGACCGTCTTCGTGAAAATTTCGGTACGATTTGCATGGGTCATAGGAGGTGAACAGTCTGGGGAATCGCTGCATCGAGCCATAAACTGCGCGCTGGTAAACTTTTCGCTGTATTTTTATTCTTCCCATTTTATTGGGGCATTCAAAAGCTCTCCGTTTCCTGCGTCACTTTTAATATTAATAACACCAAAGTAAACTGCAACCACATACACACGCGCTTAACCAAAATAGGCACACCGAGAATCGTGACGAAAGAGCAATAACAACATGTCTCTTTCGAGAGAAACTGCATATAGCTAATCAATGAACTTCTCATTTACAAACAAGTTACTCGCAAAGCGCACCCAGTGATTTTTCATGACATTCATCTCGCTCATTGCGAGACGTTGATGATCTATATATTATATGCTAAGCCTAGAAGACGAAGCAAAAAAAAAATCACATTAGCGATTATAGAGTACATATTAGCTACGATTAGTGGGCTAGGATTAAGCCTGCGCAGTGCGCTAGAGCACAGAAGGTCTAGGGCAAAGATCTCGAGTATTTTCGCGCACGGTAATTTTACGGTGAGATCCGCCTGTACAATAGTACGCCGATCTGTCATTTACCACCAACAGCGTGCAAGCACCAGCATATGGGCGGAAAATGACGAAAGATTATACGATACCGTGCGATAATTAATAAGAATGCAATCAGAACGTGAAACAGCGGAAAGGATAAATACGAAATTTGTAACTCCACCATCAATGCAGTCTTCGCAAAAATAGATATTACGCAAACAACAGAAAATCAGCGGAGCAGGCGCAATATAACATACGAAACTGCACTGTAAAATAAGGACATCCAAGTGGAGACCTTCGATGATGGACACAGTGGGTAAATGACGACGATGGACAGAACGATCGGAACACGTCAGAAAGTGAGTGCTATGGCAATAGCTCATAGAGGGCCGGGGCATAAGTTCCGGTGTCTTTTTGGGAATGGGCCTATTGGTTCGTCTACTGCCGCCTATCCAATATTAACTCTTCCCCGCTACAGTATTCGGCGGCCATAGGTCCTACTGCTGTACCCGGTAGGAAATATTTAGGGGATTATCAGATACCTCTAATATACGCACTAGATACATGCCTATTATATTCCGATATGGTACGAGGGAGAGACAAAAATTATCCGTATTATCGCCATATCTTTAGTATTGTCACACTACGTTCTGCGCATGCGTGCTTATAATTGGTACCGTTTTGATGACGTGATCCAAGTGTTAGCCTGATAGCGACAATTGCTTTCTGCCTTTACAGTGAAAACACGACCGCTCCTATAGCAGTATGCACCACAGAACAACAAAGAGCAGTCATCCGATTTCACTAGTGGGAAAGAATGTCACTAGACGAACCAACAGGCCCATTCCCAGAGAAACACCGAGACTTACGCCCCGGCCCTCTGTCAGTATGATATTGATGATTGAGGAAGAAAGAAGAAAAAAAGGGAAGAATCTCAGCCAAAGAGACGATCATGCATGCACGCAAGCACGATCAATAGCCGCTGATACGCGGAGCTTAGAGACGTCCACCTAGTTGGGACGAAAGAGAGAAGAATGTGGATTAGGGTGGCCTCTGAAGCTTTGCTCGTTACGAGTTTGCAACTCCTAGATGAGTTCTTAGCTGTGGAGGATGTCTCTCCCAATGTTTGTCAAGACGATTTTTAAACGCGTTGATGGTCTCCGCACCGACAACGTCGGAGGGGGAATCTATTCCAAATGTTCAATATAAAATAGAGAAAGAACTGCTGACTTAAGGTTGTTCTTCGAGCTTTATGCTTGGGCTTCTGACCGTTGTTTCGCAGGCGATGATTAACGTCTCTTTCAAAAAGAACCGTTGTAGGTACGGCGTTGAAGTCATTCAAATACTTGACTGTTTCTATTAGATGCCCACCGAGTCGTCTCTGCTCGAGAGCGATAAGACTCAGCTCTTTTAGGCGACATTCGTATGGTTTGTTTCGCAGCAGAGGTATCAATTTCGTTGCTCTGCATTGCATTTTCACACTCTCGTCAAGTTGCTGACTGTGTTGAAGTTTGTTAAAGTCACGTTGTTGGGTGATGGCTGCCAATTCTGTCCCGTTCATTTTCAATTGGGTTGAAGGGTTCTTCGGCCCTACGTGCATTACAGAACACGTCGACGTTAAAGCTCACCTGCCACGTTGTGCTCCATTCCATGAGGTGGTCAAGGTCTTGTTGGAGCCCAGCTCTGTTCGTAACAGGATGACATAGTTTAGTGTCATCCGCAAATTTACTGATTTTATAACGGATATTTAGATCAGGATCACTGAAGTCAATTATGAACAAAAGCGGGCCAAGCACGCTACCTTGTGTAACCCCTGATGATACCTGCGTCCAGTCGCTCGTCTCTACTTTAAGCTTCACTCGCTGCTGCTGACCCGTAAGCCACGCCGGATCCACAATAAGTAGTCTCCCTGGATGCCATGGGCTTCCAATTTTTTAATTAGCCGTTGATGGGGGACTTTTTCAAAAGCCTTTTTGGAAGTTTACATACACGAGGTCCACACTCTTTTCTTTGTCTTTAATTTCCGTAACTTCCAAAGAGAAGTTTAGTAGATTTGTTAAGCAGCTTCTTCCATTTAGGAAGCCATGCCGAGTGTCGGATATGAGCTGGTGCATCCTCAGGTGATCAGTGATGCACTTCTTCAAGAGTAGTAGTAGAAACTTTTACCAGCGCTTTAGTGGCACACTGCCTATATCGCACCGAACAATTCCTGTGTTTAGCCACAGGGTCGTGCGCCGCCAGGGCGCAGAATTTACCTCATTTTATATTATAAAGTAGTAAGGAGAACATTATTATCATTATTAATTTTACATATAGTATGTGTAATTCATAAAGAAACGGGCAGGGCCGTAGTTGACGATAGCTTTTATCGTAATGGGTTCATCACAGTTTGTATTAGAGGTTACATCTGGTAGAATAAGTCATTCGGCATTTCTATTAAACTGGCAGCGAGGTCCCTCAGAAAGCATTTCTCGGAGGATGGAGTAGGCATTTCGACCATGCAGGTCCGGATAGTAGTCCCTGCGCTCGTCTGAGAAGTGGGACACTCGGCCATTAAATGCAAGACGCAGTAGGGTTGCGGCCGCCTCATCCGGTCTAACAGCACTCAGAGCACACGGGTTATGCGTCAGCCGTGTCATGCTGCAGGTAAGCCGCCAGCAGTGATAAACTGCTCACGGTGACAGCCTGCCAAAGAAACTAACAAGCATTAAATAATAAAGACTGCGCCAGCCAATGAGATTGCCATAGCTCGTGCAGGTTTAGTTTGATTAGAGGGTAATAGTCTCGGCAGGGAACTACACGGTCTGCCGTAGGCAAATCCGACAGGGCCACCAGCCTCGACTGCTTATCGGGGAGCTCATTGCCCGCGATGTCAACATCACCAGGCACCCAGCAGATACATACGGACTTTCCATCCTATTGCAATTTTCGTATCGTACTTACTATTCGGTTGATGACGGGGTGGATGCTGTCGTATGCTCGAATAGCCTGTACTACACTCAGTGAGTCGCTGTCTCTGATGAGGAGCAGCGCCCCACACACGCCAAACAGCTCGGCGGTGAGAATAGAGGTCTCCGGTAATAGCCGGCAGGCTATAGTTTCACCAGTCGCAGCGGCTGCGCATCCAACTCGGTCTCCCGTTTAAGAGGCATCGGGGTAGATGTGGGTAGAGTCACTATGTTGGTCTCTCACGTGATCCGTGAAGAGAGATTTTAGCAAGAGGGGATGTGAGCCTTTCTTTTTTGGATATTTTGTCCCGGGGCAAAAAGTTGAAACTGGTATGCGCCAGGTTGGCTTGTCTCGGACCATGGCCACCTTAAGGGGCTCGATTTCCGCTGTGAAAGAGGGGGTTTTTCGCTTTGAAGGAGGGGACTTCATAGTCATTGGAGGAGGGAAGTGTGTAAGGAAAGTCTGCTCCCTCTGCCCGGTCTAGGAACACACTGTTCCAGGCCGGGGATTGTAGGACTTGTTCTAAGCGGGCTAGGTACTGATCGGTAACTTGCGCCCTGCGCTGCTGCAAGCTGGGTTCGCCGCTCTCAGCGAGAAGACTTGGTATGGGTAATGTACGGAAGGCTCCAATGCATAGCCTTACTGCCGCGTTGTGCACAGCGTTCAGTCGTTTTAGGACTTTAGTCCTCGCGGACTGATATACAATAAAGCCTTTGTCTAGTCTGGAGCGTACAAGGGTTTGATAGAGGTACAGAAGAGGCTTTGTCACAATACAGAGACAGTGCACTACCGCGTAGAAGCGTCCATAAGTAGATCGACGAGTTTAAAAGTGGCCGGACAAGAGCGATGCACGAATAATGAGCAGGACGCCCTTCAACCTCCATTAATGATGAGAAGATTCAGCAAGCTCGATAGATGGTAATGGGGAACCGGCAAGTTATCATTGATGAGGCAGTTGTTCTCCTCTGCCTTGCAAATCGTCCATGAAGCAATGAGCAAGAAGTGGTGAATAAATAGTTGGACAACCAACCCAAACACCTCCTTTTGGAGGAAATATGCAAGCTTGTGGACCGCTCGCCCAAGAGCAACGCAAAATCGGGAGACAATACACAAAAATGATGTACTTGTGTATCTCCTGCTTTTGTGTAATACATTGAAAAACAAGAGTGAATGTTGTATTTCTACTTTCGCTTGAGGTAGTTAACGGGCAATAAAGACACTACGACGATCATCGACATGGGATCAACTTCTTTTTCATAATAAAAAAAAACTTAGTTAAAACTTGTACAGCGGTAATTCTTTCCGGTGTTTGTGACGTCTTCATTAATAGTTAAAGTTAATAATGATATAAAACGGACTCAATGAGCGGCAATTGGCTCTAATACTGTCACCAGCAAATCTGGCAGGCACAGATAGTAAAGGAAGAAGGTGTGCGCAACGCGGAGCAACGTGTCTTCGTGATTGTAAATTTAGATGGGTATGGCTCAAGCTTTTCATATTAGGTCACAGACCACACCATACATTGACTGGACACTGAACTTGGGCCTCTCGCAATTGGGCCTGGAGGCCGATTTACGTAAACGTTAATAAAATGAGTTTTAATAATCACAGAGACTTCAAACAAAGATTAATGTCTTTGTTGTAACGTAAGGAATGTGTTGCAGAGCAGGGCATCTACATTGACAATCATAACTCTTCAGTAGGCGATATATATCATACTTTCAGACACCTAGAATGATTGAATATTCATCATAATTTCTAGGGATGTTAAAATTTTATAGGAAAAATTGGCACATAGATACATGTACTGTAATATCGCATATAATGGAGTTTGAAACA
This sequence comes from Parhyale hawaiensis, assembly GCA_001587735.2. Lineage (NCBI taxonomy): Eukaryota > Metazoa > Arthropoda > Malacostraca > Amphipoda > Hyalidae > Parhyale > Parhyale hawaiensis. The sequence continues at coordinate 6,195,290 of LQNS02278115.1, read as the reverse complement.
ATAACCTCGGAACTTGATGTATATAGAGCGTTCGGTAGAGCTCATCCCTATAGCCGCAAGGAAAGGAAGGTGAAGAAATCCCAGTAATACTGAAAAACCTAATTAAAACTACAGTAATACTACAGAATATCACCACAATAGTAGCCATGAACTAAAACTGCATAATTAACCATGAGATAAAGATGCCAGGACAGCAGTTAAGACATTAAAATGACATTTTGGTGCTGATACAACCCTTCATCATTCATCCCTGCAACCATCTACAGTTGCAATGTGTTATTTCACATTACCACCAAGGAATAGCCTACTACGTCACTTTGAGGTTGCTTACGTTACATCACTATATGGTTGCCTATGTTACATCAATTAATGGTTGCCTAAGTTGAATGTTTTATAGTTGCGAAAGTTGAATCATTCCATGGCTGCCTAAGTTGAATGACATCATGGTTGTTCCTTCACTACACCACGTCCTGGTTGTCTGCGTTATATCACTTCATGTTGTATATGTTAGTGGTACATCTCATCATGGTTGCCTACATCACATAATTTACTGGATTCGTTACTATGTGTCATCACTTCATGGTTTCCTAAATTACATAATTTAGTGGACGACTATTTCATATCGCTTCATGGTTGCCTAGATTGCATGATTTTTTAATAGGTAACTATGTTACATCACATCACATAGTTGCCTCCATTACATACCTATATGATTTAATATATGACAATGTTACATCACTTCATGGTTGCCGGAGTTAAATTACTCCATGGTGGTCTACATTATATCACTTCACAGCTGCCAATGTTAGATCACTTCACAGGTGCCAATGTTAGATCACTTCTCAGGTGCCAATGTTAAATCACTTCACAGCAGCCAATGCTGTACCACTTCGCGGCTACCAATGCTGTATCACTTCATGACTGTCAATGCTCAATGCTACACCATTTCATGGCGGCCAGTGCTTCATCATTCAGATCACTTTATGGCCGCCATTGCTATACCACTTCACTGCTGCCATTGCTATATCACTTAACTGATTCCAATGCTAGATTACTTTATGTCTGCAAGCTGCTCCAACTCATCTCAACTACAAATCTGAGAAGCTTCAGTTCTACAAAATGAGACTGTTTCTTTTGCAAACTACTGCAAAATAGTTTTACTCTACTACAAATATCAAATGATGACATAAACAGCTGCTCTACGTAATTATCTTTCCAGCCTTAATATTTCTGTGAATTTGTTGCATATAGAAGTTTTAGAAGTATGTACAGGTTTACCAGTCATTACTGAATGCAAAAGAATTAAGTCAAAAAGAGTAAAAAATGTATGAAAAAGTGATGGGAGAACATATAAAAATGCGTCTGCAGCACCGTGCAGTCAGGCCCAATTGCGGGACCGAAATCTGCCTTAAGAGTCACTGTCCAGTCAATGTATGATGTGATCTATGGTTAAATTTAAAAAATTCTCTTTATACAACAGTTTACCATGTTATTTTAGTTTGGTGAGTGTCAGAAATCAGCACACCATCCATTAAATATGAACTGCCTATGGCTTACATATTACTGTAACTCAAATTCACATTGGTTATTCAAGCGCTAACTCTAAAAGAGAATGACGCCATCCAGAAAAAAACATGAATAAGAAACGGCGCAAGCCATTAAATCAGTAAAATAATAACACTTGAGTTAACTCACACTGTATATGAGTTAGTTTCACAAATAAATAACAACTTAAACCGTGACTTACTTTGAGCAAGCGGAAGAGAATAGCTTTAAGTAGTAGTAGTAGTAGTAGCAGTAGTAGAAGGATTGCTACCGCAGCAACACTAGTCACAAAACACCGAATTCTTAGAGATTTTTCTCTCAGCTTTCCAACTGTAAGGTCACGTGTTTAATGCGAAGTGAGATAAGTTCTACTGGTCTCAAGTGACTAGAGCGCTACTACTGGCTAGAAGTACGGCGCAGAGCATCTCCAACTCCACACGGCGCACCTATTTGGCCAGCCACGCCGCACAGGGAAAGCAGACCAAACAAGAATAAAGAAGAAGACAGAAGAAAGATACACCCGTGCGGAGAGTCCCCTCCGTAGCAACCAACACGGGGGAGCAGGTAGGACACCTTTGGTTGTGTCGCTGACCACCATTCGGCGGCCCAACTCGGAGAGCAGAAGGAAAGAATAGAGAACCTACCTAGCCTTACAAACTAATCTTATCAGCAGGAACCGCGGCCAGCAGGAACCGCGGCCAGCTGCAACACCCCTGCGGTGAGGGCAGCCGGGTCATTACCTAGGGTCCCGAGGCTCACATATTCTATATTTGAGCGCTAGAGCTCGCCAGAATATGCCCCTGACGAATAATAGCTATCTTCCAATGGATCGCTGGAATGCTGGTATGCGTGGACTACTGTACACACATACACTCTGCATTTGGGTACGAATATTTTAATAAAAACACTCCAGGGGAGGATAATTATGATGATGAGGAGACACATTAAGTACGGTACATGAAAAAAGCGGAATCTGGGCACAAAGGTGCCCCTGAGCGGGAGCAATTACATTCGGGAAGCAATTTAAATCTCATTAGAAACAACAATCCACACTGGATCAAGTGAATTAGGAAAGTAGCAGAAAACTCCTTAGACATAACACACACTAGATCAACTGAAATACGTAAGCACTCTACACTTTAGATCTGACAACACACTTGATCAATTGAGTTTGGGAAGCAGTTTAAACCTCCATAGACATAACATAAGTTAGTTAGTTATAGGCAGAAAGTTGAAGCTTCCGTTTCCGAGCGGAACGATGTCACAGAGGAAAGAATAAGGGGCATATAGTAAGTCGATGGAAACTGGGAACCCATGCACGAAGGTGTTCCCACACAGGATCAACACACAGGGAACAGCAAGTCGGGAAAGAAGAGGAAGAACAGAATAAAGCAAAAGCAAATAGGAGTATGAAATCGGAAAGGAAGCAAAGTGGGCACGAAAGACAGACATCCCGAAGGTCTAGCTAATGGCTAAGGTAACCTACACGAGCCCCCTGGGGTTGCCGGGCCCCATAACATGGGATGGGCGAACCCAACTAACCTAACCCTATGGCCCATCCTATGCCCCTGAGGGGGATAACAAGACACACTGGATGAAAGCGCATCGAACAGCAAACCGGGGAAGAAGAGGAGCAGCAGAACTAAGAATCATTAGAAGCAGTATAAAAAAAATGAAACAAAGTGGGCACGAAAGAGAGATGTCCCTAACTAAGACCAAGCAAACCCTTGGAATCCCCTTGGTAGCGCGACTGAACAGAGCATACGACGGTATCAGGATATATGCACGTGCCTCGAACGTATCATGCAGCGCAAGTCCTAATGCGGGCAGTAGCGATAACAATTAATAAGATCAAACTGCAATGAAGGCGCATATTGCTATGGAGTTGTTACTGTCAGTGTTTCAGTAATCAAACTTAGTCAAGTTGGCTAACAAGTCTCGTCACGTATTCGACATGCTTACTGAAGGCACTTTTTCGATAAGAGATTTACTAGTCCTTATATCATGGGCGCGATGACCCCCGGTATCGAAACACTATAATGAAGACCAATGTATATTTGTCCATTTTACGCGCACTTTGCTATTTGGTGATAAGACAGACACAAATTCGACCCTCGTATGAACAAATGTTGGCATCGATTAAATGTGAACCAAATAGGAAGTATTCAGCCTATGCAACCTAACTTTCAACAGCAAACTGCATAGGCAGGCAGTTTTATTGACGGTTGCAGCGAAAGCAAATGACAAATTTGCAAGAAGATGATCTAGTCGAGAAATACTTGTTGCAATAAGTTCGGCTTACTGTGATACAGGGGCCATTCATTGGAAGTTCCCTCGCTATAGAATGATGCTTTCTTCTGCTGCATGAGGTGTCCCACCATCATGGACTTCGACAGAGTTCCCAGCTTATTTTTAGTTATTTATTTTTTTCATTTCTACGACATTTTAAAACTTCCTTTCAACAAAGATTAGCTCGACAAAATTCGCGAGTCGCCCACACACATGTTCGGTACACGTAACGAAGACTGAAGTACCGAACGAAACGCGTTCACTGCGACATAAGATGATCAAAGAGAACTCTAAACGAGTCATCGATGCGAAAAGTTCCAAGGAAATTAGCTAACCTCATTAACTTTAATGCGTCTGAAACATCAGTTGGTTGGTTTGGCTACGTCTGATCGCGACTCTCAAGACAACCCTAAACAGGATTGAGTGTGAAGCCGTCTCAATTGCAATCAGTTTTTTGGATTAACGCCTGAAACTCGATCCTACGCAGCGGAACCAACGCGCATGACTAATTCCGGGCAAGTTAAAGCAAACGAGATCAGCACATCAGACGAAACTGTCCTAGCTAACGACACCCTGACATAATGACCATAGCGTAGAGCAAAGCGTGCAGCACCACCCATCGTGGGAATGCCCCGCTCGTACCTAGTGCCTTAAAGTTCAAATATTTCAACACTCGTAGCTACGTGCGTACGTCTATAAGCACACCTGTGTCCTCTTCAGCTCGTTACCGCACACGGTCCAGATGTTTAGGCTCTATTAATAATGCTCTTCCTACGCGAAATAAAGGCCTGCTTCAGGCGTTAAGGGGCTATATTGGCGCTTTTTAGTAGAAATAATGGTCACGTTTATTTGATTAAGTCACATGAGCTGACAGACACAAGAGATGGCATGCAGTACCGTACACACGACGTATTAAAGCTTCCGTGCCTGAACTGTGCATCACTTTCCGCAGCAACAGCAGAAACTGTAGCGTTCACGTAAGTATACCGTAGGCACGAAAGAGATAATAGTCTAGAAAAAGTGCAAATAAAGAGAAGAACATACGAGAAAGCTCTTCCTATTTATTGCAAAGATGAATTGCATCCAGAGAAGTGAGAAGGCATCATAGAATTAACGTTACTACGGCATCGATACAATAGGCAAACAACAACGATAACAACACACAATTATGTTACTGCATTCTTGCTACCACATCGATCATGTCGCCATTTGCTTATGAACGGATCTGTATCGGAAGCTTTAGGAAAAGACGGAGAAAAAATATATATATTCCAAGGATTCAGTGCCACAGTGCCCAACATCCCCCACGGCAGTGGTTCCCAAATTTTTCTATAGCTGGCACCCTTAAAAAACTTTCAATGTGTGCTCGCACCCCTCACGAAAATAAAAGCTCATGCATAGACCCCGCCATACACGTATGGTGTGGTTTATGGCTCATGTGATGATAAACGATTCAAATTCTACTAAGTTTGTGCTACAAATTCAAGTTAACTTTTGAATGACGCTGAAATAATCCGAGGATTCGAATCCCCTAAAACCTCTTCCCACACCCCCAGCGGGAATCCCTCCTCTACTGCTCTCACTGAATAGCGCCCGAGTAAGGTTCCGCCTGTCTATAGTCTTGCCCTAAAGTAGCTACCGTACTGAGAAAGTGCACCTGCCAAACCAGGACGGCTTCCAGCATACTGATGGGAAACACCTGCCGATACAGCGCGGCTACTGCAGCTGTTGAGTCGGGAAGACGTGCAGGCTTTTGAGACAACACTTTGTTCAGTGAGATACGCTTTATAACCGCCGACGAAAGAAGTTGGGTCAAAGGTGTATCTTAATAAATGCTAAGATATTCGACTTATGCTTTGAATCCAGAATATGAGATATGGTTTCTTAAATTAACGGCGAACACCTTTACGTGAAAAGCAGACCGGTCACAAGTGCTGAGCATTGTTCAATATTCATATGATGCAATGGTTGCAGGCGAGGCGTCAAATAAAAAGAAAGCGTGTCAACATTAGGAGCAACACCCTCCACAGTAACCAACTGCTCCACCTCCAGGAGTCACTAACTCTTAACGGCCAAAGCTTCAGACGCCACCCTAATTCATTAACTTTCATGCCTAAAGTAACTTAACGTCTCCGAGCTCCTAGCACTAGCAGAAACTAATCATGATTGCACGATCAACTCCTTGGCTGAGTTTATTCTCTTCTTCTTTGCCTCCTCAGATATCTAATTGTTTTTGACACAATAGCTCAAAGCGAGTTGAGGCGAGAGTCCCGGCGGCTCTCTGGGGATAAGCCTGTTGGTCTGTCTACGGTCAGCTATCTAATCTAACATAAAGCTGTTCGCCAGCTAAGGAGCGAATAGTTACAGTTGCTGACTCTTACAAATCACAGAGCTCCTCGCCTCTGATATAAAGCTACGTCCACTGTTAGTCTTAAGGTAAACTTGCAATTTCCTTTGATACATTGATATGCAACTTGCCTAAATACACACCACTCTTGTTGTTTCTTAATGTGACCCGCCAAATACCTCAACTCTGTAAAGCCAAGTGTATTTCATAAATATGTAGTAGTAGTATAAAATTTGCTAGCGCATACAATTCCTGTGGTTTAACACAGGCTCGTGCACCACTAGGGCTCGAAGTACGTCTCGTTTCAAATTATCTATGATATCTGTCTCGGCTTTTCTACCGGCAGGTCTCAGATTCTAAGTGGTCACTGCGCTACTGTCAGGAAAAAGGCGCAAGTTGGGCATCTCCAACCTCCGGGCACGGCTGAACGCATTCGCTCATCTACGCCGCGCAGAGGAAGGAAACGAAAAAGAAGAAAGTGGAAGTCTAGCGGGAATAGGTCGGCCACCTTAATCAGCGGCCCACCTAGCGAAACAGAAGGGGAAGTATTGAGAGCCTACCTAACTTTACAAAACTAACCGCGTCAGCAGGAACTGCGGCAAGCTGCACCATCCCTTGCGGAGAAGGCCCTAGGGACCCTTGGTGTTGTGAAGCCCAAATATATTGTGGCACGAAAAGGGTATTTCATAAATATGGAGCCAAACAATGCCACTCTTACACAAAAACAAACTTTTTTAATGGTCTTTATAACAGGGTTAACTTAACATGCAGAAATGGATAACAAACTCAATAAACGCCAGTGAAGTAGGCCAATATTTCTCTTTCACACATTTTCAAAACATTTTACGCAGACACGTTGCAGAGTAACTGAAGCCGAAATTCCTCTTATTTCTCGACGAAATACTACTCCGTTACGATTCTAATGTTTTCTTCTCATTTCTCCAAGCAACAAGGTCATCTCCATTCTACTGTCCTGTGTCTAAATGGCTTCAACTACCTGTGGGCAAGAGACGTTCGTCCGGTGTTATCATTATTGCACTTTATCTACCACAGCTTCAGTGGTAACCACACCTCGGTCCCCTAAACCTACTGACTCTCCATAACACTACAGGAACGCATCACTGCCAGCAACTATCATTACAGCATCAAATGCAAGACACCGGCGACACACATCGCTGTGCTAGCAAAATCATAGGCTTGGAAAGAACGCGGCGCAATCACGGCAACTTATAATATAGGCTACACGAAGCAACAAAGACATACACTTATACCACGGGTAAGGCAGCACTTGACTTCAGGCACGGGGTACAATCAATAATATATACTTAACTAAATTACATCGTTGTTTGCTTCAATTCTTACAATACGAACACTGAACACATACACAGGTGCTTGTGTGCAACGCAGATACAGATGAAGTTCAGTGCACAAAACACAAAGCCAAGGTCTACGCGTTGTGCACGACAGACACCTACTGTACAGTTGAAACCCAGTGCACACTACAGACACAGTGCCGACGTTGTGCACGATACAGGCAGTAGAGGCGTCGCGAACAAAAGCAAGACTAAGGGCGTTGTACATGGCACCACCACACAGATAAAGCATTGCGCACGACTCACACGTATCAGTTAAAAAGATCCTAGTATTAAATATGGTATTTCAAGGCATTACACTGAATATTATCGGTAGCGTCGAATAAAAACTGGGGATGGTGCAGTTCCGCGACGCTTACGCACCGACACTGGTGAGCGGATATGCGCCACGCGTCTGTAGCGTCACTAAATAACGGCGGCCGTTTTTAGCTGAGACGCATCATTAGCAAAGTTTTCGAAATTTCTCCCGCTGAGACATTTTATAAAGGAAAACTTTACAACTACCAGACCTGTTAATGAAAGAAAAAAGATTAGCATTTGCTCAGAGAATCATCAAAATACGAGCTCTTCAAGCTAGAGACACAACACGCGGTACAAGGACAAATGCAGGCACGGACACAAGGAAGTAAGCGTAGTGATGGAATAGCTACAGAGTTTCTTTACCGGAACAGCTCTTAAAGCTATAGGAAGTTCTGGTCGCTGCTTACGCTGCCCACGCAACAGATAGCCGATCGAAGGGTGGTAAGTTAAGGCGTTACTGCACTTAGCCCTACAGGCACCGGCGCACTCACAAACAACCTTCAGAGCAACGCTCTCTCCAGAAGAAACTGAAGTATTATTTGTCCTCGATAATGTTAACGCTAAAAGGTAATGACTACTTATCACGTGCAAAAAAAGAACGAGATGGTACCTTAGTAGACCAAGGGAACTGGATTGGAATTACTGACCACTTGATCTTGGCTAGTGTCCGTCAGCGAGCGTGCAGGGGGAAAGGTGACCAGTAATTAACAGCGCCCATAGATTATCACTACACCTACGTCAATTGATGCCCCACCGGACCAGACTATCTACACTGATTAGAAGAAGAGAATATGATGACACGCAACTGTCGAGTGCCTCGACTGACAGGCATGGCGGCGCGAGCTCTCCCCACTGGTGGGGGATATCATCAAATGGTATATTTGATGTGGATAGAGCGCTACGGTTGAGGTCTCATGTTCGCTTCCTGGCCAGGGAAGTGAAGTCTGTCGATGCTTGGCATTCAGTTAGCGTTCACTGCGAGGGCACGGACCTAACTAACAATAGGGACGGTCGTGGTGGCCGCCATTGTCAACGGAACTTCCGTTTTTGGCGCCATGGCTCAGACCATCAGTGATTGACTGCAGCAATATGTACTTCTCTAGGATTGGCGGACATTTATTTATAACACAAACTAATGCAACTTTATGTCTTAGTTGGGGTCTGCGGTCAAGTTGACTTGACTTTTCTCTTTACTATATCACCTGAAGGCATAGTACAAATTCAACTCTATTGAATACGTGTTAAATTTTCTCTAGGAAACATTTAGTTCAGTCACACCAAATCGAACGTTCATTTTTTTAAACTAAATACATGAAGCTCATAGGTTTCACAGTAAAAAAAACTATTATTTTTCTAGTATCTGCTTTTGTCGTGGTTCCAAAGAAACTACCCGTGTCAGATAGGGTTACCCCTTTCTTTCGTAGTGTACAGTATGATACATTCAATGCTCCAAAAGCATTTTTTTTGCTACCTACGAGAAAAGCAAGACCAAACTATGAAACAAAAGAATAAGATACTAAAGGTGGGCAGCAGAAGCGACCAGGACTTCCGAAGAACACGTGGTACATTCGTTGTCTGTATTGCAGTTTACGACATGCGGGCGAACAACCTCAGAGCTGGTAAGACAGCACAGAAATGACGCTCCACTTCGCACGTGGAGTCACGAAGCACACACAGAAATAACATACGGCACATATCTTGACCCTTTAGCGAGCAAATAGCCTGAACAGCCTCTTTTGACAGTGTTATTCATACAAACTATAGGCTGGTTTTCAAAACGCTCGATAAAGGGTTAAGAGAGTACGTTGCAGCTAAAACGGACATAGGTACGGTACTGTAGAGTGAATGACTGCCACTGCTGGCGACACTGAAGACAGTGTACACGTCGGGGATAGTGATATAAACAGTGCCGGATGTTACTATTACAATAATTGTATTTTCCAGTTAAGAGTCCCGTCCCACAGGGCACGTTGAGGTCTAAAGTGGCAGAAAATAGAGATAATATGTCGTATGCTAAGCACAATGAGCAGAAAAAGAAGAGAGAAGTGAAAGAGCGGAAGAATAAAAAAGTAGGAGCACGAAGAATAAAAACAAAGCTGCTGACAGGATGGGCGAACTGAACTACCGCAAAGAACCACGCAAGCACCGCACCACTTAACTCCGCTACAAAACTGGCGAGCTTACAACAGCAGTTTAGGCAAATACACGCGCACTCAAAGTTGGTGGTGGACAGCAGTTGCAGCGCTCGATGGCCCGAGGTCCGACTCAAAGCCCTGGCAACAACCGGTGTCCGACTCAGGGTCCTTAAACCCAAAAACTTCCGACTCCTCAACAAAACAGGCCGTCCATTACCACTGTTTTCCACCTCTGACACCTGGGACAAGAAGTCGCACGATTTCGTCCACTCACGTCAGGACTACAGCGATCACATAGCGACACTGATCACACCACGCACGTCAGGACAACAGCGATCATTTCACGACACTGATCACACCACGCACGTCAGG
>LQNS02278115.1:6172414-6182972 GCA_001587735.2 Parhyale hawaiensis | reverse complement strand
CTCACGTCACAAAAACAGCGATCACATAACGACACTGATCCCACCACGCACGTCAGGACAACAGCGATCATTTCACGACACTGATCACATCACTCACGTCAGGACAACAGCGATCATTTCACGACACTGATCACACCGCCCACAGATCAGCGAGAAAGCAAACATCACATCAGCGACCCGGGCTGCCACCACTAAGACACTTCAGCCAACGAAGGCAAGGGCACGCACCAGAGGGCTGGAGATAACCCCTTGCTATTATCTTGGTAACGCAACAAATGCACAAAAACTACATTCCTTTGGAATGCAACATCCTCATCTCGACGGCCTATCCGTAACGACGAGGCACTTCAAGTATATGCGCTTTAGGCAGGCCCAGCTGACCTGGCACGCTACAGGTCATCTCTCTACGCACGCTCACGACCTACTCCACAGCTAATTTGCAAGTGGGTTACAAGTAGTAGTAATAGAAAACATTATGAGCACACCAATGGTCGTGCTTCGTGTCCAACACCGCATGAGAACGGAAACTTTTCGTTATCGTCAATGCACGTCTTTGGTGTAGCCGCTCGTAAAACATGTCTCATCAAAGATAAAGTATTCTTATTATAGCTGTATCTAATGAGACGGAGAATGTTACTTGTCGCAGGTGTACTTTTTTTTAAATATACTTATGCGTATATACCTTACCGACGGTAAGACATTGCAATTAGATATAGGTAGCTAGTTTTAGTCTAAACCGCCCATACTCACAGTACAGCCTCTGATCTGAAGAGAGAAAGAAAGAAGGGACATGCATGTCAAGTGAAACGAGGAACCCATGCATGAGAAGGGCAACGAGGGAAAGAAGAGGAAGAGCAACAAAAAGATCATCAATAGCAGTGTGAAAAACGAAAGCCGTAAAGTGGGCGGAAAGGTAAAGACAAGACAATGAATGGATTGCAAGCAGCAGGAGTTTAGCCAGGGCCACAGCATGTTGCTGCTTCAAGCATTGAATATTTGCGTCGCAGAGAGCAGCACTGCCACACCCCAGCGTCAATACTGCTCGAGTGCCTGCTGATTCCATTTGGACACGTTTCATACGCAGTGCGAGTGCAGCGAAACTTAATCCTTACCTCGTCTGCTAGGGTAACTCCGCTCAAGCATGACTTTTTTTACAGAGAGTTAGAGAAAATACTTATTGACCATAATAGTTCGTCTAAATTTCCCATTCACGAACTAAAGAAAAAAGTGGCAAAATTTGGAGACGGTGCATTGGAAATACCGTGAAACGTTTCGTAGGACGGAACAATACTTTCGTTTTCAAAATGCAACATTGATACTGGTACAGAGCAGTACCTAGTGTCAGTAGTATAGGTGTTAATAGGGACGTTATAATGTTAACTCAATACACGAACACCACAAGGTTAAATAGGTATATAAATGGCAATACTGCAATGCCTCTCATTCGCAATAAATGACTCCATGTGATACATGACAGGCAATAGTAATACAGACATCAACTAAAAGGACTAAACTAATAAAAGCTGAAAATACTCACAGAGTAACAAAATTCTCAAGACTCATTAAACGTGCAATTCGGTCTTATAAATAGAAAATAGTACAGAACAGTGAAGGAAAACACATGTATATACAGTAAAATAAACAATACAATGAGAAAAATAAATGCAGAAAGAATCAGTTGTGCCATACGAAACGAACGAAAGGATACAACAACTTACGGAAGTAAAGTAAGGGTAAGACCTGGCGATGATAGCCTAACTGTCTGAACAGTTTGCCCTGTTGACGCTGTGCAAGCGGGAGCAGCAACAGCTGTCTACATTAGTGCTAACTGACAGGCCATTCAAGATACATATATCGGCTTCATTACGCCACCCACATCAGTATGTAATAATTAAAAGAAACGATACTTAAATAATAACCAATTACCAAGGCAGTGAAGCCACACAACGAAACAAAGTGAAATTGAGTCAAGGTCAGTGCAGAACGCAACAGTTTAAATGGAAGGGAAAGGTCACAGCACAACAGAACGAAACAAATGTAAAGCAGGAAGGAGTTACTGCACAAAAGCACACCACAGAATATTGTAATTAAGTAGATAGTGTCCCGACTCTGTCGGATGCTATTGCGACAAATGGCGTAATGGGACAGAACAAAATCATAGCAGACAGCGGTGTTGACGGCGTGACGTAGCTGTTTAGATAACTTCCTGTACGGCAGTAGTTGGCTATATCAGAAATGTAGTTTAGACAAGTCTGCAGCCTAGCATGATACCTAGCGGCACAGCCTGCACTGTGCTGACCAAAGCAGCCATAGCAGCATTAGGGCTACGACACAACTGTAAAGAAAATTATATGCGACAGAAATTCTGGGCCATCCCAGAGGTTAAAACCGTAGATCAGTTTCTTAGACAGTCAAAAATTTTGATAGGGATACGCGACGGCAGATACAATAGAAGTGAAGGTGCCTGTCCACGATGAGAGGCTTAAGGATTAATGTACCCAAAGTTTTAAAATGAGAGAAGCATCTAACGCTAGGCACATGCAGGACGTGGCAAAGGCGATCGTGATATGGCCAGAAATGCATTGATGAAGAAATGCCGAAATCAAATCAAGATATAAGATCGCAGAGAGAAGAGTAAATCACAGGAAAAAAGCACCAATGAATGTATGAAGTGCAATTCATATTGCTAAAGCTCATGTAGGAAGAACAAAATTTCCACTGCTGCACAAACTGGAAATAGAGATTTTGACAGCGGTAAATACGGTACATAAAATCGAGACAAATAATGCCAGTAACAGTCAATGTGTGATGACGTTAAGGTCAAACGTGTAAATGTACGAAAGCAAGAAAAGTTTAGAAAAGTAAAAGTATGAAAGTGCGGTAAGTCTAAAGGAGCAAAGGTATGAAGATCCAAAATGTCCTGGCAGACGTGAAGTTACGACGACGAGAAAGTTGCCAGCATCATGGAAAGCAGAAGATATAGGAAGAAAAATGCTGCAGTTACAACTCTAAAACAGCCACAAAAGTTATCAGTACAAGAAGGGATAAACAAACACGACACTCGAACACCAGCAAATTCGGACACGATAAGCTAAGTACCGCCCGCTCAGACCCAGCGCATAGGACACAGCTCTGGCAAACATGAACAAGACTTGGACACAGCACGACCTGAGATATGACCCAACAAAGCCAACAGAGTTCCTGAAATAACAGTAGCAAAGCTCTAACACAAAATTACGGCCGCAGCTCTGCAACAACATTATGACCGCAGCTCCGACACACAGGAACGAGCGAAGCTAAATTACACCAATAGAAGCAAAGCTAAAACTCACACAAGAGGTAGCTACATGCGCAGAGCAGCCGTAAGAGGGGAGAGAGAGATGAAATACAGACGACACAATACTACTGCAGCAGCGAAGTTCTAAAGATATCAATGGTGTTAAGACCTACAGTAGAGCTGCAAGCTAAGCCAAGACAGAGATGAGATCACAGTTTACGTGAGGACTCAAAGCGGGCCACATATGGGAACACACACCTCTCTCTATACAGTACCATTCTTATCACTTAATATGGCGAATATTAGATAGAAAAGCTATAGTGCACAAGTGATAGCACCAAACTTGCATTGCATATTTAAAAGCTATAAGTTAAACCGTAGGAAATCTAATTATCATCACTTAATGGCAATTCATTCGTAAAATTTTCACAGAATTCACTTATGGCTATATTAAAAACAATCTATGGCAGCTGCGAGAAAGCATTCTTTTACCTGGCCCCGAAAGACGCCCTTTTTTCTGTTTTTCATTAAAAAGAAAAATCACAACGCATTAAAAAGTTCGCGGTCTTTTCGAGAACTGGGGAAAAGTTCACCTTCTAAAATTGTTTCAATTCACATTAACATGTCTCGCGGCAATATCAGCAGCTAACTAGGTAGGTTCTTGGTTAAAGACCGGGCACTAACTAAGCCCCACTGCCCAAACCAAATGCAAGGCTACAATTCGATTGTAGGCTCATCTTTCAACAAGTAAACGCTCATGTTGTCCTTGCCCTTAACGAAAACTTGACCTCTCGGCTCTAAACTATACCTTCTGCTGAGCACCTTAGCACACGCTTCGCTCACTTGGATCTTCCCCTTGACACCAGTCGAGTCCATCCTTGACGCAATGTTGACAGCATCGCCCCAAATGTCATAATAGAGCTTTGTGGTGCCAATAACCCCCGCTGTTAAGTCACCAAAGTTCAGACCAATGCGTAGTATGAACTTGAAACCCAGCAGGTCCTTGTTGAAATGATTAATGCTTCTCTGCAATTCCCGAGCAAACTCCACCAGTTCAAAGATATGGTCATCCGGGTCAGCGTTGTTACGGCGAACATCAGGATTCAGACCGGATGCGGCCATGTACGTGCTGCCGATTGTTTTGATTTTGATGACATTTTCAAAGTCAGGTCGGCTGAGAAGCTCATCAAAATCACCAACAAGTTCGTTGAGGTAACGCAGACATTCCTTGCCGCCGCAGAAGCTCTCGTCGTAGAACTCGTTGAAGTTGACAATGCTGGCGAACATGACAGCCACGCGTGTGTGGTTCTCAGAGTACTTGGCGTTGGTAGGCTTGATTTTGTTGGCGACGTGCTTCGGGATAATGTTGTGCAACATCCACTCGGCCTGGTTCTTCATGGCCTGCACACGACTGCGGTCGAGCAAAGCCTGCGCCCAGCCGTGGAAACTGAGCCTGTAGCTGATCTCGAACTCTCTATTGAGAAGCCACACGAGCGCCAGCAGCAGCAGTACGGTGACGATAATTTCTACGTGGAAGTAATGCTTTTCTTCGGCGCACGTGGGCATATTTGATATTTCCAGAAAACTTGTACTCAGTGAACTAACTACTGAACTGTTAAAGGAACTTGAGCTGTTGAAAGCAGGAAGACTAGCGTTTAGAAGAGGAGAAGCTAAAGAAGATGAATTACTAATCTTAGTGACGTTAGAATTTGCCTGGAAAGGACAAGGACAGACTGGCGGAGCCAGCAATGCTATCAGGACGCCACCCCCAATGGTAGCAAGTAGGTTCTTCATCCAACAGTTCAGTTGTACAAAATTGCAAAAGTGGATCATTGCCACGAAACTAAGGTAACAAAAGTAGCGCAGAGTCTCCTCTTCCTCATGCAGGGAAGAGCAGGAGAAATTAGCAAGTACAGCTGCCAGCGGCAGTGAGAGCAAAATACCTCCACACAAATGCCAAGTTTTCCAGCGAGTGACGCGACTGTAGATGGCACGGGAGAGGGACACGGACTCCTTCCTGTCACTCAATTCCAGACCGCCACATTCGGCGGCGCCGCCCGACTGGCGCGGCCTGTCTCGTTCAGCACGCAACGGAGGAGGATTGTGCACCTCGTGCGGGTCCCGATGCTTGCTGACCTGCACTTGGCACAACCCCAGCAGGGCCACCTGCCACAGAAGGGCGGCGCCCAGCACTACGAGCCACAGAACAGAAGGTGGGTACAGCAGCAGCACCGACAGCACCATCGCCACATGAATAAGAAAGCTCACTAGAATGTCGAAGTAGGTGTTGTACAAGGAAGACGCCAGGGTCTTCGCTTCATCGGGGCGCGGCTGATGAGCCTGCTCGCGGTACATCTTTTCCATGGTCTTGTCGAGGAAGCGAAGGGAGAGTTTGGAGAAAGGAGGCTCAGTGTCATAATCGAAGGTAAAAGTGGCGCGTTTGGTGCGCTTCTCCTGCCGAACGCACTGGATGAGGCGCAGGTCTGATTGTTTGCGCATCTGGTGGTAGCGCGTGAGCTGGGGATCTATTGCCCCTATGGCGCTGAATTCGGGGGCTACCACGCCTGCACACAATTAGCAGTAGTTGTAACTCATATATTATCCTCATTATTACTGGTAACGCACACGTTTCAGCCATACAAGCAGCCATTTCTACAACTACTAAGAGTCTACCACACATCTCATTCAGGAACTATTTCTACTGGAATAAATAGCATCCATTAAAGATCGGACAAAACTTTATTAGAGAGAGAGAATGCACTAACTTAGAAAGAGTTCCAAAAGAAAGGGGAGAGAAAAGCTACTGCTTCGTACAATTAAAGGTCTCCGAAAAGCTACAAAGAAAGCTGACTGGAAACTACCACAGTACAACTTTCTACCAACTCCACAAGCACATAAGTGACTTACCGGTACCTTCTCCATAGTTAGGGGCTTCATCACCATCGCTGAGCTGTAATACAAAAAATATATTTAATATTAATGTGACATTAAACATCCAAATAACAGACTTACTATATTGCACGTCCTAAATATAGCCTTAGCTAATAATAATATTTCAGATGCAATGTGTATTCATTTACAAATTTATTTATATGTTTAGTTATCCACATATATATGCATACACTGTACATATAAAAATACATTTCACATACTCTGCGTATATATTTATTTAGCGCCACACTCGCGCAGATACCAAGGATGATGATGCCTAACAGGTTAGCGCACGCGGAGGGCCCAAGCTGTCGTACACAGCGGGCAATACTAGTGACGTCACAAATTATTTCTACGTTTATTATTATAATTAAAAACTTCACGCTCGAGCTCCCACGTAAAGGTAATACAACCAGAATGAAGCAATTTGCAACACCGGGAAGCCCGAAACGCTGCTAAAGGAAATCCAGTAAAAAAACCATTAACAGCTGACCCAAACGCCTGCACGCCAATACGACCAAAAGCTGATGAAGGCAACAAATTCCAAACCTTAACCGACCAGGTCATGAAGCACCGAATGAACTGATTAGTTCGACATCCAACATCCTCCAACGTGAAAGAGTATGTGCCGACCGCAGCACGTGTTTCTCTCCTTAAAAGACCTTCCATGGCAGGGACAGAAGAATACAACCAATGCCTCTCATTGTTGCACACCTTATAAAACATACAGAGCTTAGCCACCCTTCTCCTGTGGGACAGGTTCACCAGATCATTATCAGCGCACAGCTTGCTGGCTGAACTAACAAGTCGGTTCAGCAGACACAAGAGAGTGTCAGCAGTTGAAGCCCAGACCGGTGAGCAATACTCCAACACAGGCAGCAAAAAATCATAAAAACATCTGCGGACAACCACACCGTCACCAAACACAGAATTCACCATACACAGGAGCCCAATCTAGTGAAAGCAAGTGACACCAGTCGCCTAATATGCGGCTCAAAATTAAGCTTCCAATCAAAGACAACACCAAAAATCTCCAAGGAATTAGACTCCTGAAGCAAAGTGTCATCCATCACCAGATGGGGATGCTGCAGTACAAGTGTCCGAGACCGACTGTTAATCATCGACTTGGTCTTAGTGGCATTCAGCTTCATACTCCAGGCCGAGCACCATGCACTAATGCGTGACAAATACCTATTCAGAGACAGGGCGACAGCATTAAGCATGCGAGGAGCAGATATCACTGCTATCAAAGTGGAATCGTCGGCATAGTTGATCGTGTTCTCCAGCGAAGAAAACATGTCACTAGTATACAGGACAAACAACAGCGGGCCTAGCTCCACAACCCTGAGGGAGGCCAGACCCCACCGCGACCGAGGCACTCAAAACGCCGTCAACAGACACAGTTAGCCTTCGCTCAGAAACACAATCGTGAATGAATGAGAGAAACTTACCACCCGCACCAAAACAGTCCAGCTTGTATAATAGACCCTGTCGAATGCCGCGCTAAAGTCCAACTGGACAAGGCGTGCCTCTGACCTGCAATCCAGCCCGACTGTAAATGGTGTGACACCGACAACAGTGCGTCACAACAACCTAAACCAGTTCTGTACGCAAACTGACCAGCAGGCAGCAACCCCGTAACCTCGGCAATACGATCAAGCTTTCTAGCACACTCCACCAACGATGTGGATGGTCAATACTCAGCAGGGACTCCCTGGAACGCTGCCTTTGGCGATGCTGTGCCTCCTCATACACACGCTTAGCCTCGGCCCTACGATCAACATAGGTCTGCCACAACGTGCGGTCACGCGAACGCCGCCATAAACGGCTATTTTTCATTGTTTCTCCACTATTCCATTTGCATATTCAGTGTCCTATAGTCTTTATGGTTGCACAAAATACGTATCAAAGCATCTACAAACTTTTTCAGCTTTCTGAAAGATAAAATTTTGAAAGAGCGTTGGCTAATGCTTGTGAAAAAAGCAGATGAATTCAACCCAGCAAATGTCCGCACTCCGCATGTGTCAGAAGCCCTATGGAGTCAAATTTATAGTCTTTAAAATGTAATAAATAAAGTGGGGGGCATGTAGTATGTCGATAGAAACGGGAAACCCGTGCACGAAGGTGTTCTCACACAGGATCAACACTCATGGGGACAGTACGTAAGGAAAGAAGAGGAAGAACATAGAAAAGTTATATCAGTCAGAGTATGAAATCGAAAAGAAGAAAAGTGGGCACGAAAGACACGTCCCGAAGGCCTAGCTAAGGCTAAAGGTAACCTTCACGATCCCCAGGGGGGAGCTGCACCCCTAACACGGAATAGGCAAGCCTAACTAACCTAACCCTAGGGCCCATCCTATGCCCCCTGAGGGGCATCCGGTAGCAACCCAATACTGTACACTATATAGCCTGCGTTCACTGCGCAGCATCGGGTTGAAAAGAATGCCATGCATCTCACCTGCACACTGGAGCCCCGACTCCTAATACCCGAGTCCTTCCTGGGGTCTTTGGAGTGGCCAGCGCTCCAGGGGTCGCGCACCACACGCGCCGGTGCCGACTGCGGCGCCGAGAGGGGCGGCTCTTCCTCCGCACAGTCGTCACTGTCCACTGGCTGAGGTTGGCTGGGCAGGGAGAGCACGTTTGTCAATGGCTTCTTAGGAGCGTGGCCATTGGATGGCTGTAGGTCGCCTGATGCATCAGAGGAGACACGGCTATTGGTCGAAACAGGAGGGTGGCTCTCTGGGGAGCGCGGGCTTGTGGCTGAGGCGGCCGTTGATTGAATCGACGGTGAGGGAGGAACTCCGGTCTTCTGGGAAATGGTAGGGGATGCAGACGGCAGTAGAGGGGAGTCGATCGTGAGGCTTGTGGCGCTCGATTCCTGAACGCTACAAAATCCAACAACACTGCTCACCTGGAACACCAACTCAACATAAGATACCTAAGTAAAGGGACCTAATCAACGCTATAAAGCTTGCTTTGTGATGATGTTAACAGGAGCAAGCAGATGCAGTGGAGGGTATTCCACAGGCTCGACAACAAGTACGGGAGTTCCCTATAAGAAGCTAATTCTAGAAATAGTTTTTGTTCCATACTTTTTATCACTACACTTGTCTACGCTTTGAGTCTCTCTTTTTCAAATGGCGATCAAAGTAGTCGTAAATAGTAGCAGTATTAATAGAAGGATTACTAGCGCAGCAATACTAAGTCGCATCGCACCGAATTCTTAGTGATTTATTTTTTCTCGGCTTCTCTGCCGGGAGGTCACAAGTTTAATGCGAACTCGACGAGTTCTATCGTCTCAAGTGACAAGCGTGAAACTGCTGGTAAGAAATAGGGCGCCGGGCATCTACAACCCCACACACCACGGCTGTTCGCTCAGCCACGCCGCACAGGGTAGAGACAAAAAGAGAAGACAGAAGAAAGAAACAACCGTGCGGAAGGTTCCTTACGTGAATTCTCACACGGGAGCAGGTAGGAGCCCGATGAGATAGGTCGTTCACCACCATACGGCAACCCACCTCTCAGAGCAGAAGAAAGTGTGTAGATAAAAACTAAATAAAATTAAAGGGCATAGAGTACGTCAAAGGAAAAGAGCAACCCATGCACAGGTGTGTTTTTACACTTAATTCTCTGCACTTTAGTGTTATTAAAGCTTCATGCCAAAACGTCACGAGACGGGTAATTAACATCAAAATGAAGCACTTAGCAATTCAAAGACGCAGCTAAGTAGGACTTAAACGCCTGCAGCCCCAAATGGCCGAACACAAATCCCGACAATGAATTTCATGCCAACAGTATTTGGGGTATAAAACAAAGGCCGAGCTGACGAATTTAGCAGCCAACAGTCTCTAAAGTCAGTGTGCGGGCTTCGATTGCAGCTCGTGTGCTTCTCCTAAAGGCTCTGGGAACAGGAACAGAGGAATCCCATCAATATCCCGAGTTATTAAATGCCTTGTTAATCAAATCATCAAAAGGCATTTAATATGCGGGACAGATTACATTCTTCTATTCCTGCTACTAGAGTTTATGAGAGCAGCACACGAGCTGCAATCGATTCCCGCACACTGACTTTGATGACTGTTGATGCCAAACTAGTCCGTTCAGCGCTTGTTTAC
The DNA here is from genome assembly GCA_001587735.2 of Parhyale hawaiensis. Lineage (NCBI taxonomy): Eukaryota > Metazoa > Arthropoda > Malacostraca > Amphipoda > Hyalidae > Parhyale > Parhyale hawaiensis. The sequence continues at coordinate 6,172,649 of LQNS02278115.1, read as the reverse complement.
ATATCACAGAGACAAGCAGCACAACAAGTTTGCCAGATAATTCTGGGCCCACAGCCGACAGGTCGAACAAGAAAGTCGGTCTAAGAGATGTATATATATACCACCAATCGGTAGGGATTATTATTATTATTACTAGTGCACCAAACGCAACCCTTTTGTTGAATAAGTCATAAGAATATGTATTTGAAAACATCTTACCATCCCATCGAAAAATTATACAATACTTCTACATTCA
>LQNS02278115.1:6144128-6172329 GCA_001587735.2 Parhyale hawaiensis | reverse complement strand
AAAAATTAGGTGCCTTGGAATATTTTTCTTCAGTATTAGATAGGGGAAAAATAAGGCTTCGGACAGACGGACGGACGGACGGACGGACGGACGGACAGACAGCTCTCTTATTATAGTATAGATTATATTGTAGGTTTTCCTGCCGTATTAGATACTAAGACTATACAACAGCGATCCAATTTTGGCCAGGCGCACAATGTTTGGCAGGAAATAAATCGCGAGCACCTCCAACTCCACACGGCTCGGTCGAACGAAATCGCTCAGCCGTGCGGCGCAGAGAAGGAGACGAAAACCGAAAGAGAAGAAGACAGAAGAAAGCGAACACTCGTGCGGGGGGTTCCTTCCGTGGCTCCCCACATGGGAGCAGATAGAGGAGTCCCATGGGAAGGGTTGCTTACCACCATTCGGCGGCAAACCTCGCGGAACAGAAGGGGAAATATAGAGAACCTACCTAACTCTATAAAACTAACCTTCTCAGCAGGAACTGCGGCCAGATGCTACATCCCCTGCGGAGAAGGCATTCGTGATCCTTGGGTGCGTGCATATTGTGGCAGGGAAAGGGCCCGCCACAATATGCCCTGAGGGCATCGGTAGGGAAAGTCAGAAGAGAAGATCAAGAAGAAAACGCTTGATAAATAACTTTAAAATTACTAACGAAAACTTCGGTCTCCTGTAGGAATAACACAGCTGGGTATGCTTTATATAAATGCAGAGAGGGCCGTTCCAATAGAAATGCCACCTATTTTTTCAACTCAAAAAATTGACGAGCTAGGAAGACGGAAGTGGCACGATTAAATCGAGCAACCTTTTGTGCTCCAAAATTTATTTTTTCATGCAGTCACCACCATTCTCAACATAGGTACTTTTACCAGCGATGATCGAGAGCCTTGATGCCGTGGTCGCAGAAGTCAGCACAAGCCGGGCGGGGCTTGTCGGGGAAACTATGCCCCCGCAATGCGTCATTCAGAGGACCGAACAAGTAGAAGTCTGACGACGGTGCCAGGTCGGAATTATACGGTGGGTAAGACATCATCGGTAAACCGAAATTTGTCACACATTCAGTAGTCTTCAAACTTGTGTGTGGCCTGGTATTGTTGTTGCAAACGGAATGTTGCTCTTTTCTCTGGCCTAACACATTCAATCCGGGACTTCAGCTTGGTCGACGTTTCCCTTTTCTCTGGCCTAACACAGGCAATCCGGGCCTTCAGTTTTGTTCAACGTTTCCCTTTTCTCTGGCCTAACACATTCAATCCGAGCCTTCAACTTGGTCGACGTTTCCCTTTTCTCTGGCCTAACACAGGCAATCCGGGCCTTCAGTTTTCTTCAACGTTTCCCTTTTCTCTGGCCTAACACATTCAATCCGGGCCTTCAACTTGGTCGACGTTTCCCTTTTCTCTGGCCTAACACAGGCAATCCGGGCCTTCAGTTTTGTTCAACGTTTCCCTTTTCTCTGGCCTAACACATTCAATCCGAGCCTTCAGCTTGGTCGACGTTTCAACAAAACGGTCCGAGTTTACAGCCGCCCCTGGTTCTAAGAAATCCAGGAGGTGCGGATCGGTGCGGATGAATTGATCGAAAAACACTTTTTTGGGCTGGTGACCGTGCATGAGCGTCCGGAGCGAACTTTGCCACTCTGAAATCCACGAACCCATCTCCTAACGGTGCTGGCATCAAATGCATCGGTGTCGTAAAAGTTCACCAAGCGTCGGTGAAAGTTCAATGATTCAATTTTTTCTGCAAGGAGGAATCCATCAACACATCTGTGCATCTAACGCCCGTCCATGACAGGGATTACTTCCTTAAGTGTGTCACGCCGTCAATATCTGCAAATGAGAGATGAAACTTTCAGGTCACGAGTGCCTAATTTTACTCACCATAACAAAGCGATTTGCAATACCCTCGGATCCCCTGAGGCAAAATAAAAACTAGGAGGCCTTACTGTTGGAACGACCCTCGTATTTGAGCCGGGCAGTGGTAAAGGCTCACCTTTTCAACAGAGCACTCAGGTTTGCTGGAAATTTTTGGAAGCGACGTCGTCTTGCTCTTGTTCGCTGTAATGGAAAGCAGCGTTAGACAGCACGTTTGTTCAAACCTTGACGAACTAACGTGAGCATAGCCATCCGTTCAGTAATTCTCTAGTGTATAGAGATTATCATTACCCAATTAAAAAGTTAAAAAAAAAAAATTATGCCGTTAAAGTATTAAGCCTGACTAGACAAAACGCCGTATTGCACGACAGGATTAGGAAGGGACACATAATATGTCCATAGACACGTGGAACCCATGCACGACGGTGTTTCCACACAGAATCAATGCTCATGGATAGTGCAAAAGGGGTGAAGAAGACAAAAAATTGACCTCAGCAGCAGTATGAAAAAGGAAGGAAGATGAGTGGGCACAGAAAGACGCTCCGAATGTCTAGATAAGGCTAAGGCAACCTATTGGATGTGCAACCTCCTTTACCCACGGTAATAGAAGAATTGCTTGCTGAAGTCACGCTTAGCTCTACTGAGCTAGGTTTGATGCCAAGCCATCACATGCGAGCTCTTAGCGATGCTGGTTGCATTGACTCAGCAGAATGGGTGTGCACTGCTGCCGTGGGGGCATTTACCATCCACAGAGATGAGGTGGGTAGGAAGGGGAGCGGGTCGTGGAACCTTCAGTTGATGACGCCATAGTTCTTAACAACCTGTGGCCGACTGTATCCGTATTACTCCCCTGGGGCAGTTGGCCTATATTTGCAGCATGAACCAGTGCGTGTGGGTTACCCAGCTGAGGGTGCGATCAAGCTGACTTTACCTTTATATAGGTGAATCTAACTAACATAACCAGATGGCCCTCCTATTCTTATTCTCTAGGAGGGCATATAACAAGCAACATTTTCAGTGTGCCTGAGAGCCCTGTTCAGAGCGCGTCATTACGCCTGTTCAGGGCGCGTCATAACTACTGTTCAGAGCGAGGTATTACCCCTATTTAAAGTGCGTCATAACTACTGTTCAGAACGCGTCATTATCCTTGATAATGCACCGTTGCTGGACTCAATTTGTCACTTCACAAGTCGTTTTGAAAGGAGCGTGTCTGACGGGCAATGGAAAACACTCAAACAACGACAACGTTTCAAACCAAGGGTTTGCCTTCTCTTTAGAAATGGGCGGGCTCCTTGCAATCTATCAGTTGTGAGATTTCGTACACAATAATAAAGTATAATTTGAATCAAGATCGCAAATGGAGACTTCCCGCAGCGGCAGTAATTCCACAAATGAAGACAGTAAACAATGTCATTTGATGGGGACGGCAGCAATCGCTGACGCCATGTTATGTGACGATCAGAATGGTATAGTAAGGCTCGATTGGTAAGGCAGACTTTAGTGCAACTTCACGACTTGCTATGGTGTTGCTAATAATTTTTTCATCAATACAGTATTATTATTATATTCAGAAGTTCAAGTCGCTGTTGTCACCAAAGGCGACATCACAGAGTAAGATAGAAGGGACATATAGCATGACGGTAGACACGAGTGGACGAGGGTGTTCCCACACAAAATCAACGCGCATAGGAACAGCAAGTAGGGAAAGAAGAGGAAGAACAGATGGAAGAAAGATCGGTACGAATAAAGGATGGAAAGGTAGCAAAGTGGGCACGAAAGACAAACGTCCCGTAGAACTATCTAATGGCTAAGGTAACCTACAGAATCCCATTTGAGGCGCTGCTCCCCATAACATAGGATGGGCGAACCTAAACTAACCTAACCCTATGACCTATGGCCCATCCTACGCCCCAGAGGGGTTTTCTTCAACATAGAAGAAACAGGCATACATGCTGCAGAAGTTCATAATCTGGAAACGCAGACTGCTCTCGCAACGGAAACAATAGTGCTGTCTACGTTTTAAAAATTCTACTGCAATAAGAACACAGGTTACGTCAGGAGTCAAGGAGCAAGAATATTCTCGATTGTTGAACAAACAAAGCAATCCATCAGTGATGGTATGTAGGTATAAAGAGATTTGTTCCTTGAGATGTGTTACTGTCACGCCTGAAATGCGGTCTGTGTAAGTGCCTCATGGTTGCCGTGTTGGTTATCCGGGGCACGACTGCAACAAGATATCTCGATGGCGCGGGCGGTACAACAGTGTGTTACTGTCACGCCTGAAATGCGGTCTGTGTAAGTGCCTCATGGTTGCCGTGTTGGTTATCCGGGGCACGACTGCGACAAGATATCTCGATGGCGCGGGCGGTACAACAGTGAGTTCAAAAATTGAGTCGCAAGCACGACCGGAAATCAAGAGCAACGACCAGGAACCGCTTACAGAGACCGCATTTCCAACTATAGCTTGCGTTTTTAAAGTTGTGGCTTTGTAACTGCGAGGTGGCTGCAACTCGCATTAGAAATCTGTCTGAAAGTTTTACGTCAAAGAGGGTTTAGTTTTAAATGAAACTATTTTTCTCGTTCCATATGTTTAAAACTCTAATCGTTAATACATCTCACGTGACGATTGCGTCAGGTACGTCATTTAGAAACTTCTGTGCAGCACAAAAAGGGCAAAATATCGATGGTAGAGAAGGTTGCCGAGGGCAAGACTTTTGGCTGCAAGGAGTTGGACTCAGCCACACGCTCGTCGTGAGTCGCAGTTGAAAGTAAATGAGAAGCTGATAGATAAGTCGGTTTGCTACAGCAGAATTCACACTAGCCAACAAACGACGTAGCTACTCTGACGACTGACAGAAGTAAAGGGAGGGACGGCAGAATGCAACCTGCTGCATATATGACGGCGAAGCGAGCTTTGAGCGTGAGTCGTTTATGCAACGCCCGAATTGTTCTTGATATGAAATTTGGGCACAGGAGAGTTTATTTGTGATTATAAGCACTTCGTTTGTCTCGAATAACGAAAGAGCATCAAAAATTTCCAATACCTAACAATTTCACAATAAAACTAGAACGCCTCGGTGGCGTAAGACCATCACCCGCGGTAGGGGGCAAATTCAACGAAGTCATTTTAGATGAACGAGACTAGGGCACAGCCCCATTCCTTCCCAGAGATTAGCTCTTCAATAATAACATAGGGAAAAATAAAACACCGTTCTCCAGACGATCTGCCGCGGTGGAGAAAATTCAACGCCGTCATTTTTCATGGCCAGCTAGGTCTAGTTTTTTGGCATGGGTCACAGCTAGGTCAACCCATCAAACTTCCTACAAAAAATTATGAAGATTGCTCAAATCCTTCAACCACTTTTTGGGTGGACAGACATGCAAATATATGTACAAATATATTTATTTTATATATATAGGTAATTTACTTAAATCTTCAACGAAAACATTATCACCTCTTTCACTTCGTTCACGGGTGATAACAAGTACTGTAGCACGCCAAAGCCATGACGTAACAGTTTTTAACACAGACACAGATTAATACTTTACAAATATTGAGCAAGAATGAGTCTGTCACACGCTAAGTATACTACATATAAACAATGAAGTAATATTAAGACAGGTTGGCCAAACTACAAATTTACAGGTAACAGAAATGCTGAAATATGCAACCGCTTCTTCATTTCTATCCAAAACTGATTTCACAATCACTTAGTGCAGGCATTTCATAGAGCGAACAGAATTCGAATTTCTTTGTTTTGTAAACGAAAACAGCAAGATATCTGCAGACTCTTTACTGGCAATGGGAGACTTATCAATGATTTAAAGCTGATTATTTTGTTTCTGGCGTTTACTGGAGTGCATGCAGAACATAAAGAGACAGAACCTTTCCTATTACCATAATAAATTATCACCCACTGCGCATATGCTATCTATCGGCTTTAGGTTGTATCTAAACTGCTTTTTTATGAAGCTCGACATGAAAATTACTGTAGTAAATAAAAATGCACGTAGTAGATACAAGTACACTAGTAATTGTAACTAATTTCCTTTACAAATCTATGGTTATTCTGCAAATATGCTGTGGAGAATATTCAGCGTAGTGTCGAGACACTGTTCACACAGATAGTTAAGTGCAAAATAAAACTAGTCCGTCGAAAACAACTTCACTGAACGACTGATAGGCTTAGTGGACCGGAAGTCGCCAGCGTGAATATGACTTAAAAGTTGGATGTTATCAAATGCGTGGAGTAGGAAACTTGTTGGCGGTAGGAGTCAGTATCGGACCTTCGAGCTTCCGCTTCCAAAGTCCCGACCACAGGCTAACCAAACAGTCAACACAGAAGCAGAGAAGTTCAGTACAGCACTGACCTTTCTCCGAGCTTCGAGCCATGCGCGGCAAGCGCAGCTTGGCAAGTTCCAGAGCTGGCGTGAAGGATCGTCTCCACTTGCTGCTGCCCCAGCCAACTCCAGCCTTGCCTGCTCTCGCCAGCTCGCCAACCGACAGCTTGTCGCGCTTCTTACCGCGCCTGCTGCCCGCCTGACTCATGCACGCCGCCTCCGGGGGCTCTGCCAGCTCAGTCACCTCCAGCATGTTGGGGAGGCTGCACGCCTTCTTGTCCAACTCGTCGCCCTGGGGAAAAATGTCTCCTTATGATGGCGCCTCGATATGGTAATGGCGGGTTCACGCAACAGTGCCTTCGTGCCAGTTTGTACCACTCAGCGTCCCAATTATTCACTGTACCCCTGTAAACAGCGGTGCGTCCACCGAAACGTTTACTAATACGTTAATCATCGCGTCAGCTGGCTTCGCAAGTGTCACTAGTAACATGTCGAACATTTTCTTCAAATTTGGATTAAACTAAAATCCGAACAGCTTTGCACTTTTCTGATGTTTAAACGGACACAGCATCCCAGTGGGACTCTGAGTAGTACGCATGGGAACCACAAGACTGTTGAAAAATAAAACTGCCAGTAGGCACTACTCGGAAAGAACCTCAGCAGGAAATATTGTCTCGCGGTATCCCGAAGCACCCTTAGTAGACATTCGTTCAGCATTTTGCCCTCAGCACAGCTTACCAAATAGTTTGTTACTCAAACATTTATTCGTCAAACCCCTCCAGGAACGAACAGAACAACTCAGAGTTACAATATAGGACAGTATAAACGCACGACGGAGATAGTTTTTGGTAAGTTCTTAGCCGGGCATTTAGGGCAGGACTGTGCGCCGCAGGCCACCAGTGGCCGTAGAGGGATTTTCTGCGGCCGGTGACGGCTTATAGTTTAAATTTATATTGAAGGGCATCACTTCGGTTTTGCTGCTTGGAGACCCTGCATAGCACCTCAAGCTCATGAACTGATTTTCATTTTCATCTTTCATAGGTATAAGTTCTGATGATACATAATATATAGCTACATTTAAATTGTTGGCCATAGCTACTACATATATAACTAATAAGATAGAGCACAAGCATTGTGATTTTTTCACACACTGCACACATGTATACCAGTGGCCCTCTTGAGCCGCTTAGTGCTGAAGATGATGACAGATGATATGCAGCTCGGAAGGAATACCTTCAGGGATGAATACTGTAATTGAGGTATAAGTCAACACCCAGATGCACATCCCTAGACGACATATATACTGGAAAACGAAGGAGGGACATATACCTAGTATCTCGATAGAAACGTGAAACCCTTGCACAAAGGTGTTCCCACACAGGATCAACACAAACAAAAAATCAATAAAACTACCTGCCCCTTCTATTTTTCCGACCACGAAGCTACAATACAGGAATTGCTTACATTAAAAGGTCGTTTGAGCAATGAATGATAGATTACAAGCACAAATATCAGCGTCACGATCCACGAACCAATTACCAGGCAGTGCAGTAAATGTGGAACACCATGCGTTGTTGTAGTAGCAAGTAGCTATAGTCCAAAGCAGTGATGTTGGCATAATGCACTTCAGGTAAGCAGGTAGCCTCATTGTCTAACCTTGACCCACCACTTCCCTAAAGTCTTCGTGAGAATACACAGCCCGCAGCAAAGCACAATCTCCCCAACAGAGACCTAACAGATACAAATTCCCGAAAAGACAAAGCTCCCTGGGTGCGGACACACAAGTAGAGCCCCGCATTATAGCCAGTGCGGCACAACTTGCCCATGTGAGAATGTTATCAACACGATGCCAATTTGATCTAAGTCTTCAACTCTTTGAGAAAAGGTGGGCTCATTTTCAATGACGACACCGACTCCTGGAACAAGTGAGCGTCCGACTCTAACGCCAGACCTACGTAAGCATCAGAGACCTACCTACGCCGACTATGTAACCTTGCCGTGAAATGCACGGTAGAAAAGTTCTAGATAACTCTTGGGACGGAATAAAAATCACGCAAAGAATCACTGTTTTGCCTTCCTTCCACCCAGTACCAGAGTCGACAACAGAAATAGTGCTATTCTTATCAAAAGTGAAATCGGTTCGGGTATGAATGGGTTAAGCTATTTAATGCAGTCTGCCAGGTTAAACAGAGCTATTCAAACGAATGCTCAAGTTTGCCGTGCTGAGTGACGAACTAACAGAATCAGACAATTTGAGGCATACGCCAGACGTTTATGGAAAGTATCGGTTAGTATCGGCAATTGGCCATTAAGTTGCAAAGGAAGATAGAACTACAGCTGCAGCAGAACTGACCTGACAGCCTCCGCTGCCTGAGTGAGCATCCAAATGTCCGTAGCGTGCCGGCGATGGGCTCCTGTGACCGGTGATGAAGTACGTCTTCTGGCCTGCAGATGATACGATATTATTATGGCTCCAGCGATGAAGGTCTTCCGGTTTGCACATGATACAATGCTATTATTCAGAGTATAACAACAGTAACCGCAGTACAACGGTGAACCATATTGATACACGCAATGTGATAATACAACCCCAGCACGAAACACCGCAAAAGGGAACATCAAGTCGGGAAAGAGGAGGAAAATATATCAGCAGTCACAAATGTAGGAAAAAAGAATAAAGCAAAGTGAGCAAAAACGAAGGAGGTATAGCTGTGATAATGTTGTTTTATGCCTAACTGCAATGTAGGTGGCCACAACCCCAGCACGAAACACCGCAAAAGGGAACATCAAGTCGGGAAAGAGGAGGAAAATATATCAGCAGTCACAAATGTAGGAAAAAAGAATAAAGCAAAGTGAGCAAAAACGAAGGAGGTATAGCTGTGATAATGTTGTTTTATGCCTAACTGCAATGTAGGTGGCCACCAATTCCTTTTGGACGGACGCCAGGGCCTCCTTAAGAGTGAAAGCCGGGACGACGCCACCAACAAGCAAGTGTGACACAGAAGCCCGACACATTGACGCAAGGTATATATTTCAAGCTGCGACGGCCGCTGTCAGTGGTGACCGTGCATTGTGAAGGGTGGCCGGGAACCAGAGCCTGCGGTAAGCAGGCGTGGCAAAAAGGAATCGTTTTTATTGGGCACATCCGATTAATCTGAGCAGAGATGAAATGAGTTCATTTCACAGCTTATTTGAGGACTTAAGAGGAGATGCCAATAAATTTTTCAATTACTTTCGAATGAGAATTTAATTTTTGATGAGCTTCATATCCGACTGAAAGATATTTTTCAACGCCAGAATACAAAATGAGAAACTGAATTCAACCTACTGAGATGTTACCTATAACAATAAGGTAAGTAAAAAAAACCGACGGCCACCGCATGTTGCAAGTGCGTATTCACGGCTACCGTGCCGGAACCGTTTGGTGTGAAAGCTACCCTTGCCTATTACGTTCCACTAGCAAGAATCAATCTGACGGACAATACCGGTGCGTGTGAAAGGAGCCCTCCAACAACAACACAAACTAACCGTGCGTGTCAGGGCCTTCGATGATGTTGTACTTGTGGCTGGGCAAGAAGGACAACGTGGCGTGCGAGATGTGCACCTGACCAGGACAACCGCTCGACTCCAGATGGTTCGCAAAGGACACGTCGTTGCTCCACACATCGAACTTGAAACACTTCGTGCCAACTATGCCACACAGGATCTGCATAGGCATAAAATACATGGCTAAAAGTAGTAACGGAAGTAGAAGTGAATAGGCATGCTAGCGAAGCTACAGTAAACCAATCCGCGCCGAACCTCAAATGTTTTATCTCAGCATTATTGCCAGAAAGTCATGAGTCTGCAGTGAATACAACGTGAGTTCTATTAAATCTTTGGCCACTGCGCTACTACTGGCTGGGAAACAAGGCGCAAAGGATGTCGAAGAGACCGAAAAGGAAAAGAGATGACAGAAGAAAGAAACACTCTTGTGAGGCGCAACTACTGTGGCCCCCACAACACAGCTAAGAGTCCGGTAAGATAGGTCGTTTATAATCATCGGCGGTCCACCTCACGATGCAGCAGGGGAGGTAGAGAGGACCAACCTGATATTAACACTCTTCCTGTGATTTCGACATCTGTGATGGGCAATCATTTAATTGAGTATCATGACCCCTTTCAACCACCAATATCCTACTTTATAGTTGTTACTTGAACGTTGAAAAGTAAAGGTTATGACATTCAAACCTGTTACTATCAACACATTTCTTAGTATTCTACTCAGTGCTTAGATAATCTATTCGTGCTGTGAGATCAATAGAATAGCTATTGTACAAAATCCCTTCTGTTATGAGCGTGCACCATATGTGGCCCAAGGCGCAGTTAAAGTTTTAAGAAACTAAGTTTATCAGCAAGAACTGTGGCCAGAAGTAACATCCCCAGTGGAAAGTCACTCAGGTTGCACTCGGGGGTTGCGGCCAAAGAAGGTCTGACACAGATAGGGTTCACCTGAATATACATGCCCCTAAGGGCCTGAGAGGATGGTCGTAAGTAGATGACTCGATTTCGTGTCGTGGCCATTTATAATAAAATTTTCACATTATAGAACCTATTTCAGTTTCAGCCTCTGGAGCCGTTAAAGGATGTATGAAAAGAAGAAAGAGAACGACGCGCACTATTAACTTGAGGCCCCATGGAGGCCAGACTCCCACTTAACAAACCTAACTGAACACTAGGACTGTCACAGGATGGCGGCCTCCTAAAGTACAGGTCTAGGTCTGTACGTCACCAAGTCAGTCCGATCGGTACAGTCCCAGGACAAATGATTAGACGCAGCCTGATAGTTTTGGTAGCCACTGTTCATATTTCGAGCTCATCTAGACAGAAATTTAAAAAAATTATCGTAATTTGTAACCTTTGTGTAGTCGAAATAAAGTTTTCTACCCAGATATGCCTGCAAAATGCAGAGTAGGTGCCAAAAATATTACTCTGTTTTCAATAATTTGTCCCAAGACTGCACGTGATGGGACCATTTTTGAGACACAGACCCAGAGCTGTGGTTTAGGGGGCCTTGGTAGAGAGACTAACGCAACTACAACAACCGCTACAGCTGCCGGCGCTGCGCCACACAAAAGTTCATTTTCCTCTCGACCAGCTATGGCCACACCCGCCCCTATCCTATCCTGAAGCTCACCTCAACGTTAATGCTAAGCTTTACCCTACGGTCTTACGCCGCACCCCTGGACACGTTAAGGATTCGGTCACTTCGGTGGCATAGCCCGGTCTTTATCGCCGACCTGTTCACAGTAAAGCTGCGTCCAGACTACCGCTCATATGTGCGAAAAACGCTTCAGCGATTACGGAGAGCGCAGCGAAAATTTCGCAGCAGTGTCCACACTGTGGCACGGTCAGTTGTAGCGAGTCACTAGCGACGCTTGACTATTGAGCGCACATGTTCAGCAAAACATTGCTACTCACGCTCCTTGGTCCGAAGACGATGCAGTTTTCGTCATTATTAAGAACCTAATTCACTTGTAGTATCGACAAAACTATGAATAAGCAACGATTCTAAATGTAGATACTACTTCCATGCGTTTTTCAGCCAAAAGCATACAGCCACTAAGCATGGGTTGATATTTTCACTTTTCTTTACTACTCGTTATTGTTTTCGAGTTTGTCAAGTAAATAAATTCGTAACTGGTGTTCCTCGACAATTTATGTTTCCCGATACGTGGAGGAAAGTGTTCGAACATATTATTTTGTCTCTTAGACACAACTGTGTAACCACAAAACGACGATAAAATGTTTACCGTCAACTCAGTTTTCGTCCCAAATGTCACTACTGCAGTGAAGTTTCATACTTATCAAATTTGCAGTGAATTAAAACTCAGAAAAGCTTAAGGCTTCTAAAATGTCTATAAAGAAGCAAGAAAACCTCATGTAACGCTTAATGTATTCGTACTGCGTGAGAGGAACAAACTACTTCAGGGTGAGCCTGCTTTGTTCGCAGCTTAAATCGCGCGAAAATATCTACAAAGTTGTACGTTCGCAAAAACGCTCAAAGCTGCGATTTGACGACGAAAATTCGCTGCGATCAGCGAAATCACCATAGTGTGGACAAATTTTGGCGGTAGTCTGGACGGGGCTTAACATTAGGCAGCGTCCCGGTATTACAGACTTCCCCCAATAACGATAGTGGCACCTAACGTCATGTGACGGGTGACTGGCATTCAATGAAGTCCTCTGAGTCCAATTCCCTCCCGGGGCCTTGCGGGAGTAGAACTGCCGTAACAGGGTAGGCCAAGAGTGGCATCGCTACACGGGTCTTACGGTAAGAGGACCGAGCAGGCTAACCGTCATCGCACCGCCTCTCCACGCGCATCAACGGCCAAAGGCTCTTGATACCTTGTGATATACTGTTGGCCAATCTAGTATTTTATTGCCGTGATTGAATAAAACCCAACTAGGGTACTGACGTAACTTGTGTTTCATATCCAGAGTTATTTAGCAGCGCGGCAAACCCCACTTAACTCCAGGCAAAAAGAAGTTTTTAACGAGCCAGTTAAGTTCATCAGTTAGAAAACTCAAGCTCTCGCCCCAGGCCACAGTTTCATCCCCACGCCCCCAGTCAATGTCGGGAAAGTTGCCAAATGAGGAGAGGACTAAAGACTGATGACGAATTAACAAGGTAGGCACGTTATTAGAGAGGGTGACTCGTGCGAGCGCAACCACTTGAGCATGGCCCTTTCGGCGTCCTAGTGACAACGTTTTCAGCTTAAAGACATTGGTCTGCAGTCACGCAGGCTCACATTCACCACTTACTGCCTTGCCAAGCCAAAGAAAGCTGTCATCTTGCTCCAGACACAGACACTCATTTATTCCTGCTGCTCGTCAAGCTACGCTCGAATGAGGTTTTCAAGTTCTAATCTTTACTTACTAGCTGGTTAGAAGCAACAGCCCGATGGCAACAGCGCAATAGCCGACCGGGCGATAGTCGTAAACTAGTGATTTCCCGAAGGAAAGCAATGCGAAATCGACACTGCATTCGTTCCAATCTTACCGAAGCGAAGCTGCAAATCTACGGCTAACTACCTACAGCACCTTGCCTGGAGGCCGCCTAGGAGTCGGGCTAAACACAAACAAGGACCTAAGACACTCGCTTGCCAACTCTCCTAGATCGAACCAGTCACCAACAATAGGCCCATAAGGCCATAACATAAACTACAGAGGACCTCGACACAGCCAACAGCTAGGTCGTATAGCCTCACACGCCTGCGTTCACCAAGAGAGTGAGCACAGTTCATTTACTACAGATAGTTGAGTCGGCCCTAAGGGAACACCCTTTCGCCCAATCTCAGCCAATCAGCAACCCGCCGTGACACCATCTCATCCAATCAGCGACCGCCGTGACTGATGTCAATTTCAGCCAATAGGCGACTGCCACATCACTCTGCTGGTGTAAATAAATGAGGCCGTGAGCGGAGGCTCCTTATACTGCAGTATACCAGAAAGGCTTTCCAGCCAATTGTTTATAATTTACTACCTAAAATTGGACCTGCCCATACTGGCCATACACTTAATTACATGAGTAAAGGAAAATAATAGACCATAGATTTGATGTATTGCATTGCATCTTGATTTTCAGCGCCATAAAATGAACTGAGAAAATAATTTGAAAATGTTTGCCTAAGTTGAAGCGAATGCTTTGCGCGGAATAGAATGATTCGCATGAGTTTAAAAGGACAAAATTAGACGATTTTCGTTCACCAAGAAAACTTTACATTACAACAAGTTATAAAGTAGAATGTAATACACACATGAGAGGCAAAATAATCTGCAACTGAACAATTTTACCAACGTTTATGTAATAAACAATCGCGACACACACTCAGCCTCTCGCACACATATTGGAAATTACCGAAGAAGCCCTGCTCCAAAAAAAGTAACGCTATTGGCTGATACATTTTTGTGACGTCACGATTGTGACGCCACTCTGCTGCAACAGCAGGTGCTGCCACTCTATTGCTTGACATAACTATCTGTAGTAAGTGAACTGTGAGGGTGAGCCACTGTTGGCCTAACTGCTTAGTCAACTCACGCTAATTGTTCTTCATGAGGGAGGGCGATCGCTAGCGACTATACGGCAGAGGCACCAAAAGCGCTCTATGACAAGGTCTACGGTCCCTGCTATGCCACATAAACAGTAGAATCTGCGCGCATGATGCATTTAAAAGTCTAACTAGTACTGATAAATCTCCAACATTCCCAAAAGTACCTAGTTCTTTACCAAAGTTCTTGTGAAAACACGGTTTTTATTAAAGAATTTGATATCGTCAGAAGAAAATGTGTTTTATTGGGTTCAGTAGCTCCCCTACGAGCCGGCCTGAATAATACGTAAAATTTCCAAAACTTGAGGTCAACCGCTAGAGAGCGCCGTCACCGTTATTTTTTCTCAAGGAACTTGGAAGAACTCATTTTAGACACCGTAATCAAAAATATGGTAGCTATCTGAGGAAACTAATAAGACCATAGCATACGAGTAGCAACGAAGCTCAACTGTTGAAGAATGAAATGTGGAAAAATATACATCAAATTCAGAACTTGCTTCTAAGGAGGCAGCATCTGGTACCATCGTCAGCTCCATAAAGGCTGCAATTCAATCTTTAGTACTTCAAACTGGAAACTCAGTAAACTATTGACTAGCGACCACAGAACGGATACAGGAAACTCAGTAAACTGTTGAATACCACTGAATAGATACTGAAAACTCAACTTAACTGTTGAATACCAGTGAACTGATACTGGAAACTCTGTTGCTGAATAAGACTGAACAGATAGGTGCAACGCAATACATTTACCTTGCCTGTATGGACACCAACACGCATGTCCACATTTTCATTAGTGTCGCGGTCAAACTCAGCGATGGCAACGATCATGGCGAGCCCCATGTCAACACAGCAGATGGCGTGATCAGGGCGCGGTGCGGGGCAGCCAGAGACAGCGTAGTAGCAGTCGCCCAGGGTGCTGATCTTCTCACAGTTGTGCTGAGCGCACAGATCGTCGAAACGGCCAAACAAATCGTTTAGGAGGCCAACCAATTGTTCTGCAGTCTGTAGCAAAAGCAGTCATATGTTATCATGATGCAATGGAGGATCTATCTAGCAGCTATGTAGTAGAACTAGTCTCGTATTAGAGTGAGCAAATAAAATACTTGTATGTAGTGTCAGTTGGCTAAGATGGAGTAAAGACTCGGTAGGAAAAAAAGTAATCAGATGCTAGGTACTATAACGAAATTAATAAGCCTTAGTCTATAGTTGAAGCAGCAAGATGTTGCAGTATAAACGAGACATGGTGTCGAACTAGTAGCTACAAATTATATTGTTACAATACAAGACTCAAAAATAGGGCTCAGCTAGATATGACTATAAATATTGGAGATGAAATAACAATACGTACCATAAGAGACTAGACTATACTGGAAAACTAAACGTGGTGTAGTTAAAAATATATAAGAAACTGCAACATGACGATAATAATAATAATAATATAGGAGGGAGAGGGGGAGAAGAGATGAATTGTCATCTTTACTTTTATCTCGACTTCTCTTAGACTTAAAAGGTAAGGGCCCCGCAGAAACAGTCTGTCACCTCGACCGCCGGCCCACATCGCGGGACAGAAAGGAAATATAGAGAACCTACCTAACTCTACAAAACTAACCATCTCAGCAGGAACTGCGGCCAGATGCTACATCCCCTGCGTAGAAGGCACTCGGGATCCGTGGGTGCGTAATGCCCAAATCTATTGTGACAGGAAAAGGGCCCGCCAGAATATGCCCCTGAGGGCTTTAACAGATATGTAAGAGGGGCCTGCCGTTAGCCCCTTCCCCCCCAAAAAAGCTTGCACCAGTGTGCCCACCAGAGAGTCCCGTTACAGGAAATGATCTAGGCACAGGATACAAACGTTGGTACAAGTACGCCCCATCATGGAGGCCACAAGTAGTGTAGTGTGTACTCACTTTATTGGAGCTCATCCTGGTGAAGCCGACAATGTCAGCGAAGAGTATGCTCACATTGTCCATGTTGTTCATGTTAAACGGCCGGAACACCATGGTGCGCAGGTCAGCCCCGGTGTGGGAAGAGCGATGAGTGGACCGCTGCACAACAATAGCGGTATAGTAGCAGTTGCAAGCAATGGATGACATACCGTACTTACAAGTAAATAGAACTGACAACAGGGTACCCTCACGTCACAAAACAAAGCTGCACGTGGCGTCAGAGCCACAAAGAGAGTCTGTGAGCCGAAGCTCGATACGCTGAGATGTAACGCACGGCTTCGTGTTGGTGACTTGAGAGTATACCCTTCTTTATTTCATCCAATTTGAGTTTACTAACTCTGAAGGTCATACGACCGTCTCGTGCCGGATACACAGCACTTGTGCTCTCAGTTAACTGCTCTAGTTAAGACCACCAATTGACAATTTTCCCGTTAGAAAAAAGTGGAAACACAGAATATGCAAATGAGTTATAGTTAGTAAGTTTAAGCCTCCGTTTCCGAGCAAAACGATATCACAGAGGAAAGAGCAAGGGACATATAGTATGCCAAGAGAAAAGGGGAACCCATGCACGGAGGTGCTCCCACCACACAGGATCAACGCGCATGGGAACAGCAAGTCGGGAAAGAAGAGGAAGAACAGAATAAAGCAAGAGCAAGTAGGAGTATGAAATCGGGAAGGAAGCAAAGTGGGCACGAAAGAGAAACGTCCCGAAGGCCTAGCTAATGGCAATATGCAAATGAGGGTTTCACAACAGAAAGCCAAATGATAAAACATGTAGGCTATGAAATCCAGATGTTGATAATGGTTTGTGGATAGCACGTACTGATGAAGTTTGTGACAGCAGGCACTGTTGTAGTTGTGTACAGTACGCACAGATGTGGGTGTTAGTGTTCGCAGGTTCTGACGCAGCATAAGCAGATGAAGCACCAGAAATGACTGAGACACAATATGTACTGACAAGTCAATGTACTTCGTTGCTAGCGACCCCGCAGGATGGAAATAATTCGCCTCGATTATGTATAAACCATTTTGAAAATTCAAACTCTTCGGCAGTGGAAGAACAAACTTAGATGTAATAATCCAATCTAATCGAGCCCGCAATGCTGACGCCATTCCAAATCATCACTCACCGCCATAACAGCTATACTGGCAAGCAATAAGACCGCTACATAACAACCTGAATGATCTGATATCGCACCAGGAATATGATGTGACGCGGAATGCGGGTACTAAGGAAGTTGAATTTTCGAAGTATAGGTAGGACAACTGCCCTTGAGTGACGACTATACAAGGACTGCCGTCACCGCTCAATTTTAATCAGGCAAGAGAGTACAACTCTAGTCACTGTTTGCTGAGTGACGTCACCGAGCTGGAGCAGCATCAGCTCAGATACATTTAATAGAAAGACACGGCCTCCGCTACTTGTTTCAAGCACTAATGCCTGAAACTAGACTCTATTAACCGCTATATGCACTCGCAGGTCAGAGCTTGCACTAATTTTTTTTACGCACAAAATCGCACAACGCTCTGCTTGAAAGTAATTTCCGTGATAACAATTGCATTCTAATAGCTATTTCAACATTTTTTACAGCATGATACTATTATCTACGCGTTTTACACGCACAACATATAAAAACTTAACATGTTGTATGGTTAAAACGCATCGCTAGCTACCGACATTCTTACTCATGTGAGACAGGATGTATCGAAACGGCGCTGGAAGGTGAGAAAGCGATAACGAAAGGCAAGTTCGTAGGAAGCTCTAAAACTATAGACTCGCATACTAGCCAGTATCGCAAATGTAAATGCAGTCAATCAGAAGAGCTTTTACGATAATTGCGACGTGTTCAATCGTCAATGGCAGTTGTATGGAAAACGCAGCTGACGCCTGTTTCCAATTAGTAACAGCGCCCAGTGGCTCGCAAAGCGTGGACGGAAGTGCTGTTTATAAAAGCTGGTGTTTAGGGAACAAGAGCAGCTTTTATTACGTCGACACTGTGCCTTGCTTGTCTACACCCTGGAGCATTACTATACTTAGTCTCCATTGCTAAAGTAGCTATGCCTTAGCTGCTTACCATTCCTAATTTACTCTTTTGAGTGATTTAGATAAGACGCAACTGAAGAATTTGAATCGTTAATTTACCACTGTGCAGCGTAGCCCGGCCAACTGCATACGTATACAGCACAGAAGACAAAACCATCACAACTGCATATACGAGCACTGCTTAAAACATAATAACTGACGACCAGAACATAACAGACATCAATTTTGAGCATCCGAGAGACACTTTTTTTCGAGCGGCGGTACCTGACAACTCTTTGAGGCATACCGGTCTTCTTGTACACCCAGCAAGAAGTTCCAAGTTTTTTTAAGCAATTGTAATACGTACAAATGCAGTAGGATATTCTTAAGTTGCTTTTGGATTTCAATTACGTGAAGTAATTAATTGGATTTTAATTAGTGGCAAGTGGGTTGTAGTCTTAATCACGTGCGGTAATTATTGGGGCTTCTATCAATAGCACGGGTGTTGCAGTCATGCATGCCGGTCGGCACGCAGTGCTTTTATTTCATTTTACCTGGACATCACGCCACTGAAGGAAGTTCCACCCGCCGCACCTATGTCTCGCGAAAGTTATCAACAAAACCGCAACGAAGGGGCGTGAGCCAGAGTCTTATACATCCGCAGAGTTGGGCCGTGTTCCCTATCCTCCAGTGCTGCGGGGTTTTGCTCGCTCTAAATAATCATATGAATTCTAACTGCTACACACTCGCTCTGATACAACAGTGGCACCGCCTATACTACATCAATTTTGTTACTTCTTTTATCATAACATTATTCTTCTTGATGCACATCTCATACAGATTAGATTATTGAATAGTTTAAGCCTCCGTTTCCGCAACAAAGGTGATCTAACAGAGGAAGATATATGGAACATAAAGCATGTCGATAGAAATGGGGAACCCATGCACGAAGGTGTTCCCACACAGGATCAACGCGCATGGGAACAGCAATTCGGGAAAGAACAGGAAGAACAGAATAAAGCATGAGCAAGTTGGAGTATGACATCGTGAAGGAAGCAAAGTGGGCACGAAAGACAGACGTCCCGAAGGCCTAACTAACGGCTAAGGTAACCTACACGAACCCCCTGAAGGCACTTCTCATACAAGTTTCGAATCTATTGATGCAGAGAATTCAACACAGATCCGACGTGAATATACTCATTTTTTCCACCACGTACCACAAGCCAGCAGCCTCCAGAGGTGAAAGAGTTCAACCGGCTGGATAGCAGAATGTCCTTTAGTCGCACTGCCACATAAGACCTACTTGCAACAGTTATATAGCTATACCTCAACTGCCAGACAAGCGGAGGGTTTACAAAGTTGGTGTTCCAGCCGCTCTGAGGGCATCTGCAGAGCGTGCACAATGGCATGCCTTCAAGTCAGACGGCTGACGCATTATAGATTCGGAGGTTAATATAGCTGAAGAGCTCCTTACTGCAGTTATACTTTCTAACATAAAAGTGCGGTCTCCGCCACATTTGGCCGGCAGTTATCGCTCACCTGCGGCAACTTCGGAAGCAGTTAGCTACCTGCTGATCGTTATCGGAAGAGGGTGTAAGAAGTTAGGGCTCCTACCCGCTCTCCCTGACGCAAGCAAAAAAAAAGTAGTTTCTTCACGGGTCTGAAGCTCCGAGACACCTAGCAGAACACTAGTGCGGCATGTCACAGCCCACTGCCAGCACCAGCTATTTTCAGGCAGGTTGTAGGACGGGCAGTAACTGCAGCGCACCACATTATCTGCGCTAGTTTGAGTGAGATGGAGCCCAACAGTCGATTATCAAGTCTGGAACCCTCGCCATAACGAACCACACCCCAGTAATTTTACCTCTGAGGCTTCAGAGTTCCTCCGTTTTTACAGAAACATGTAATTGGGTAACTGCGGCAGGCGGCGAGGCCAAGCCAGTGGCCAGAGAGCCACGACTGACAAATTCAGCACTAGTTTAAAACTTATTGATGTGCGTTCAATGTATTTTCGTTCGAGACCACTATAGACACCAACGCTATTCCCCGAACTTTATTTAGATTATAGAAACATGGGAAATTTACAGCCAAGGGACTTCCAGAATCCGGATTTTCAAAGCCCTAGCAGGCACTAACTGGGGCCAGCATAAAGAAAAAAAAAAAAAGATCTTAATTTATAGGCCCTCAATCGGACCGTCATCACTTACGCTGCCCTAGTTTGGTTCTCCAACGCCTCGGCTTGCTCCATAGACAAACTGCAAGTCCACCAAAATTCGGCCCTGTAAGTGGCCACCGCGGTTCTCACCATAATATGTAGCTACATCTCCCAGCCGTTTCCACCATGAAAGCCAAATGTTCCTTATCGAGAAGTTCCTTGACTTGCTGAGCAAGCAGTATCTGCTTCAAGCTCTGGTTACCACCCACAGCGGTTCTTGTTTCCGACGGCTCTCACTTCCTTGCACCACTGGGAGGACCCCTGAAGCATCTATCTTTTTCGTTTCTCACCCTTTCTTTGACTATCTCCCTCCACTTTGCCGCCTCTCTCGGAGCGTCCACCAGACGAGGATTGTAGTTGGGCTCTACTACAACAACAACGCTATTCCCTAGTATGCATTACCACTGATGGAGACTTAACAAGTTCACGCCCGCGCAACTTCAACCAATTACTATCGATTGTACTGCTATAGCAGGAACTGGGATACAAGAGCCAGTTTTACAGGCCCGCTAATAGGTACAATATTAACCTAGATATTTCTGTCAAGGATACTGACGATCTGAACCATTCAGTCATAAGAAATTAATTAAATGAGGTAGTGTCACCGTGGCTTATTTGAGTTGATACCTTGAGAAAAAAAATACGCTTAAACCATTTCGCAAAAAAATAAAAAATAAATTAAGCCAAACTGCAAATCCATTACAACATCGCCTCAGCCTTTCTGTTAAGCATTATTATTGTTATTATTAAAACTTCACGCTTGAGCTCCCACGGACAGGTAATACAACCCAAATAAAGCACCTTGCAACACCGGGAAGCCCAAAACGCTGCTAAAGGAAATCCAGTAAAAAAAACATTAACAGCTGACTTAAACGCCTATAGGCCAATACGACTAAAAGCCGATGCCGACAACAAATTCCAAACCTTAGCCGACCAGGGCACGAAGTACCGACCGAACTGATTAGTTTGAAATCGGACATCCTCCAAAGTGAAAAAGTGCGCTCCGCACGCAGCACGAGTGTTTCTCCCAAAGACCTTGAGGGCAGGGAGAGAAGAATACAACCAATGCCTCTCATTATTGTACACCTTATTAAACATTCATCGCTCGGCTACTCTTCTCCTGTGGGAGAGGTTCACCAGATCATTATCAGCGCACAGCCTGCTGGCTGAACTAACAATTCGATCCAACAGACTCAAGTGAGTGTCAGCAGCTGAAGCCCAGACCGGTGAGCAATACTCCAACACAGGCAACAAAAAAAGCATAAAAACATCTACGGACAACCTGACTTGCCTCCAAACACAGAATTCACCTTATGCAGGAGCCTAATCTTAGTGGAAGCACGTGACACCAACCTCCTAATATGCGGCTCAAAAGTAAGCTTCTCATCAAAGACAACACCAAAAATCTCCAAGGAGCTAGACTCCAGAAGCAAAGTGTCATCAATCTCCAGTTGGGGATGCTGCGGTACAAGTGTTCGAGACCGACTGATAATCATCGACTTGGTATGAGCCAAATTCATAACCTATTACAGTACCATAGTTGCCTCAGTATTTCTGTCAAGGACTGTGGTCATCACTCATGACACAAGGTAAGGAAAAGGAGCCAGTTTCGCTATCTTATCACTGCAGAGTATCGGTTCGTGTCTCGGCGTTTCTCTCGGTGATCTTATATACTTTTGAAAAATATCAACTGAACGAGCCAATTTTACTGAGCAGTAAGCCTACCTTCTTGGTCTCAGGATTCTCGCAGTCATCCTGCTCGTGCAGCAGCCAGTGGGCGACCTTAGGGGGCATAACAGAGTGTATCATAGCCTCCTTGACAGCCTTCTCTCTCTCCAGCTCCTGCCGCACCAGCAGGCTCTGGCCCATGGAGAGGAACGTGCCACGCATTCGTACCTGCAACAGCATCTTATTAGCAGCACCGTCAATGTTGAAGGTCCGCCTCCGACTTAATGCATCGAAAAACTGCAGCCTCTTCCCGACCCTAACTCCAACGCGTACTCCTGGGACAAGCAGGTAACCAACTCTAATTTTACGCATCCAAAACCGCAGGCGCCTTACCACTCTGTCTCTGTAACCTCGATTACTAGCGTAACAGCCCAAGCTCGGGGCTCGCTCTCTCTCTCTACGTGCAGAGTTTGATATCAGCAAAAAAAGAAAGTACAGACAAGTAGTACGGTACATGAAGCAGTAATATCATCACATTCAAGGGAAAAGCAATTTGGGAGAGAGAAAAAGAGCAATAGAAAAGATTATTTGTAGGCATATGAGGAAAGAAAATAGCATAGTAAACACAATGGGAAAATTACCTAAATGAGAGCTTCGATGCATATAGCTAGAAGTTATAAACACCAAACAGGAAAATGAAATTTTTCAGCAGCTCAGCGCATTGATTAAGCACTAAGCAAACTTAACAGCGGAGAGATACGCATTGCGCACGTTCTCAATCAAGAACTGGAAATAATACATCTGTAAAATGTACAGACATTAGGAACAGGATTTACTCTACCACACTTTGCTATTGTCACCATCCTGCTCTAGTATAAGGAAAAGCACGATGAAGCCCAACCCAAACTACTTTTACGGACAACACAACAGAAAACACCTACAGACTGACAATAAAACAAGGCAACCCTTACATACACCACACGCCACTGCAAAGATATTAGATGTGTGGAGTTGTCTAGTGCCGGCCATTACCTCAGGGAGGTGAGTGTGTTCGGCCACACACACCAGGGAAATTCAACAACAGGTTAACTTTAATTAGTGATTAGAATAAGCTTCCGACGATTAAAAAAAAGGATGTGGAATCTCAATCACAAATTTATACGAAACACACTTGAGTCATGAGCATGATGTGAGCAGACACGGTGTGCGTGGCGAAGTGCAGCAGACAGCGCACAACGATGAGGTAAGCAGCGCTGTCCGTGGTAAGGAGAGCATTGAGCAGCTCACACAGTAGCGAGTAGGTGCAGCAGAGCAGCACAGCCACGTGAAATGGTAGTGGTAGCAGCGTGTACACCATCAGCAGCACCTGTGGGGGCGAATGAAACTTTAACTGCACGGTAGCCATGTTAGCCCAAGCCTTCACCACCACTGCCATTACGTACAACAGGAGGAAAAGCTAAAGGCATGAAGGTTGTGAAGAAAAACGAGAAACTCTTGCACGGAGGACTATATATCGCGCAAGGTAATGCAAGTCCAGGGAAAAAAACAATTGTAAGTGAACAGTTAAAGTAGAGGTTGTGCGCATCCATGTGCGGATGAGTATAAGTGTCTTAAGTCCGGTGCCCACTTAACAACTTTGGTTGTTGGGTACCTTGCAATATTTTTCTTCAGTATTAGATAGGGGAAAAATAGAACTAATAAGATAGGAGAAAAATCAGATTTCAAAAGGCGAAAAAAAAAGTTGGGCACCTTAGACTCTTTTTCTTCAGTATTAGATAGGGGAAAAATGAGGCAGCCCAAAAGACGGCGGGGGTTTTGGTGAAGTGTTAATTTTTTGCCGTCATTTATAATGACGGCACGGGCCACTAGTTTATTTATATGTTCGGTGTCACGCTCTTAACGAAATAGATAGGCGGAATTTAGCCCAGGTCGGAAGCTCTGGTTGTCCTCTAAAGCTCCATTGAAAGTGATAGGCAGAAAATAGGCCGGGTTGCAGAAGATGGCAAACGTATCTTAAGCAGGGACAGCTGAAATTCCAACAATGAAGACATCGCAGGCTTAGTCTGATTTGTACGAGTATTTGCTTCTCCATACATCGAATCTACAGCAAAGTACAGGGCGACCTTATGTCTGAATGCACTTCTTGCATTGCCGAAGTTGAAATCGTAGCGCTGAAGATGTCTGAAGCTTCCGTTGGCACTCTCATGCTTCTTGATTCGTAGTTTCTCCCCACAGATGATTTCTTTGCATGAGCTATTCTTCCCACTTTGATGCAATTGTCAACGAAACCGACTAAACATAAGTTTTCACGGGCAGTAGACAATTATTTCTTCTAGCTTACTGTTTTCCACTGACGAAGCAGTTTTCTCTTCATAGGTCAAAATTTGAGCACCTCAAATGAAACAGGTATTTGAGGTGGAAAGACTGTATCAACGGTATCTTTGCTGCGGAGCGAACACATTGTATTTAAGCTGCCATTTTAAGTTTGTTGGAGTGTTTTACTCAAGATGTTACTTCTGCCTGTCTATATAGAAGACCTAAGGATGACAGCACGACAAAGGATCAATGAAGAAAAGAAGAAAATTAAGATGCAAATAAGAGAAGAGGAGATTCAGCACCGGCCTAGAGGCATTAGGCAAACGTATAGGTTATTGCGTGAATTTTTCACGCACGGGTCCACTAGTTTTGTATAAAAGACATATACAGTGACGAAGTAAATTCCTTCGCCGAGTCTTCCTACCAGCAACATATGGGTAAAACAGGCCACTACAACACCACAGTGGTTTTGACTACCTTAGTCTAGCTGGTATAAAGTGATTGGTCAAGCATTCAAGAGCGCTAAATGGGCACAAAAAATTACCTGTACTGATATGGCCATCATTGCGGGCGACGACAAGTCGGTGCACATCTCCAAGGAAGGCTTGTGGAGGGCGTAGGGGAGCAGGGACGCACCCAGGAGGACCAAGGCGACCATCAAGGCCAGGGGCAGCTGATGGCGCTAGAAGGAATAAATAAATAAGACCTAGCCAGATCATAACAAAGGATTGCAATCAGCATCTGTACAAAAGAAATAACTCATGGAGTTACGAGACAGGCATACCGACGCGGCGACAACCAAGACGGTTACTGCTATCTACTGAACTAAAAACAGGCAAACTTCGTAGCTGAGAGGAAGGTACAGGTAACCCTCGATATTGGCCCTTTTCAACTCGCTCGATACCAAGCACAATTTCGCCCTAGCATCGTCTGTCTTAACGGACGCGGCACACGCTTGTCCCAAGGTACGAGTTTCCTCTGCTGATCGTCTGAACGTCTTATTGAGCCCTAGTAACCATAGCTATGAGTTTACAAAAAAGTGTTGAAATGTTCATCACCAAGTCTAGTTTGCTCAGTAAGTGCCGTTAGTTAAGCTTTGGACATCTTTTCAAACATGCAGGCAATAATAACTCAAAATTCTTTAAGATGTTAGCCATACTAGGTAGCTACTTAAATAGACGCAGCGATGCATTCAAACGCGGAGATGGAGATGCTTGTTCGTTTAACTTGCATGTGCCCCCCTCTCCACATGTTTGGCTCAACTTGCACCGCAGCAGCTCAGTTCAACCTTTAGAATCCCTCCACCGAGAAACATATTCGAGCGGTCTGGCAGTTGCCGTTGTAGTGGGACGGGAGTTTAAAAAAACGGGGTAGGTAGCAACAGCTACAGAGATGAGAAGCTGAACGCTCAGGCAAGGCAGAAGCCTGACTGACTCGCTGATTGGCAGGGAGCCTGTGATTGGTGGGAAGGGCAAGCTGAGAGCCTATGATTGGTGGGATTATTATATTGAGTAGCTTAAGCCTCCCTCTCCGCAACAATAGCGATCTAACAGAGGAAGAAGCAAGGGACACTTAGTATGACGATAGAAATATGGGGAACCCATGCACGAAGGTGTTCCCACACAAGATCAACGCGCATGGGAAGAGAACAGCGAGTCAGGAAAGAAGAGGAAGATCAGAATAAAGCATGAGTAAGTAGGAGTATGAAAATGGAGGGAACCAAAGTGGACATGAAAGATAGACGTCCCGAAGGCCTAGCTAATGGCTAAGGTAAACTACAAGAGCCACTGGGGTCGCCACGCCCCGTAAGATCGGATAAGCGAACCTAACTAACCTAACCCTGCGGCCCATGACCCATCCTATGCCCCCTGAGAGGGTGTGATTGGTGGGAACGGAGCACCCATCGACGAACAAAAAATTTCTTTGGCCAGCACAGCAAAATGTGGCTGTTTTCCCACTCTTCATCAAACCTCCTTGTCATGCCCCCTTGTGAAGCCAGCTTAGCACGTGACCTGACGCCTCCTCAGTGACTTCACATCCGATACCAATACTTCCCGGCAAACTTAGCTTTTAAAAAAAGATCTAAGGGCCAGAACTTTGTGTCTGATGGACTTAGTTCACTGGCCGCTGAAGAAATGTTTGCATTTGCAACGCAAATAAAAAGTTTACATGAGATTAACTGTGGATATTTTACTTGCACTCCAGTCATACGAAAAGTCGGAGGACTTGGTATGACGCGAGAGCTACAGCCCACCGGCATCCATGGTTCCCCAACACAGCACGTCTGAGGACCTCCAGGAGCTCGGGGTGAGTTATGACATTTGCGCTAGTCCTTGCTGTCCGCTGTTCCACTCGGCCACCGGTTTTGACGGCCTAGTTAGTACATGGCTCTTGATCATTATCATGCATCGTACTAAAGAGTTGAGAATATGCGAGAGAAGAAACTCCACGGGGATTTTTGGGACTATCGCTTTTAGCTTAGTTTGCATAGATTGACACCAGGAGCGCTGGTGTTGCTTTAATGGGTAAATAAATGTAAGTCATACTATCTTTTTAATTTTAACTGATTAGATATCAGCTGTGAACTGCGCACAATGATAACCACACCTGCCAAAGTTGTTGATGTAAAATAACGATCAGCGATTTTTCCATTGAACTTTCGGCTTTTCATGCACCGCCAATGCGCTGACAAAACTTAGGATGTTCCCAAGACCTTGGGTTTTCGCATAATATTATGGGTTCTATTTCGACAATCTTAGTTTATTTTTCATGTCCTTATGATAACAGAAATACAATTAAAGAGCTCGTCAAGCATACCACGTAAGCTTTTAAGTAAACTAAGTAAATAGGCCTACTATGTTCATTAACTTTTAGGTGTTGTTTTACGATCTGTTTTTTTTTTTACAGCCTGATTTTGGTAAAAATTGACACAATGGGGCGACGGAAATAAGACTTTTGCACGTAGTGACTGCTCTTATTGTATTCTAGGCTCTTTCGTCATTACCAGCAAAAGCTGGAGAAAAGACGTGCGTCATCGCCCTACTCGAGCAGAAAGCATCAGTGGTACGCGTAGCTGCGAACTTGAACGTGGCATTGTGTCGGTCAATAAACTCTTGACAGCTGTCGCAATGCCCCCTGAGCGCACAGTTCAATGTAAACCGGACTCTAAGACCCAAAAGAAGACCTCACTTAGAAGAGAGAAGGATCTATGAAGAGAGGTGAAGGCTGCGGTGCGGCCCAAGTGTTGCTGAAAGTCTACTACGTAAATTGCCAGACTCAAAGAGTCTGATAGACTTAGTAGTTTAACTAATTGTATCTACCACTTATTATTATTATTATTATTAAAACTTCACGCTTGAGCTCCCGCGGACAGGCAATACAACCCAAATGAAGCATTTGCAACACCGGGAAACCCAAAACGCTGCTAAAGGAAATCCAGCAAAAAACCATTAACAGCTGACTTAAAAGCCTGCAGGCCAACACGACCAAAAGCCGATGCAGGCAACAAATTCTAAACTTTGCCGACCAGGGCACGAAGCACCGACAGAACTGATAAGTTCGACATATGACAGCCTCCAAAGTGAAAGAGTGCGCTCCGCACGCAGCACGAGTCTCTCTCCCAAAAACCATGAGGGTAGGGAGAGAAGAATGCAACCAATGCCTCTCATTATTGTACACTTTATAAAACATACATAGCTCAGCTACTCTTCTCCTGTGGGACAGGTTCACCAGAT
>LQNS02278115.1:6021505-6031550 GCA_001587735.2 Parhyale hawaiensis | reverse complement strand
TCATTGAAGAAAAGAAGAAAATTAAGAAGCAAATAAGAGAAGAGGAGATTCCGCACCGGCCTAGAGGCATTAGGCAAACGTATAGGTTATTGCGTGAATTCTTCACGCAAGGGTCCACTAGTTGCTTCTAATAATTACGGTGCTCTGTGTGCTGCAAAGCAGTAAATAAGGCTACTAAAGCCAATCTGTAGATCTTCTACATGTTTCTAATTAAAATCTAAAACTTAGCCAAGCAGCGACGCTGCGTACACGCGTGGTGTACATTCGGACCGATACTAAACTCATTGTTTGTTCTGTTTCGATTCGCGGCTCGGCGCCCTTAAAGTGCTTGTTATGAGATAAAAACATTCTCTTATCAAAAAAGCGCGGAAAATTCAATAATGAGGTAGCTATCTACATCAATTTATGTAGTTAAGCAATTTAAAATCCTAAGTGTGTGTTGTGAAAATGTTGTTGTTTGGAGCCTATATCAACCTCATTGTGTAAGAGCCGTCACGGTGTAACTCGCCTTTGTTCTCATATGCCTTTGCTACTCAACTTTACTATGAGCCTACCTACATTATTTCTAAACTAGCTAGGTATCTATCCTAGTGAGTAGCTATTGCGATTATAATAATACCTACATAGGCCTAGTGTCTGTTCGGGACTTACATGCTAGGTAGATATTTAATGAAGTATTGATTGACTGCTGACTCTTGTGTTCCTTACATTCTGATCTGCTATTTAATATAGCTAAAGCCTAAATATCTTACGTAGGTCACATACCTTATGTGTCTATCACAATTCTTGTAGGCAGTAAAATAATAACCCTAAAATTGCAATTCGCCTGACCGTAGGGGCTTTAAAATGCATCGCCAAGATAAGGACTTTTCCACTTATGTGTCGCCCCATTTAGTGCCAAAAATAGCCTAATGGTAAAATCCATCGCTATACTTTCTGAACCTCAGTCATACTCTGCTGTCTGTCAATATGCATGCCACCCTGTGGCTCGCCTCTGTGTGACACTTCCTCTAGCTACCGACTAACGTCTTTTTTCTCATTAAATTACGGGTATTATGTTCATAAATTTCTGCATAATTATAATATTCTCCTAAATCCTTATGTGTGCGGAGAACCAGCAGCATACTCGCTGCAAATGTCACAACTGGTTGCAGAGTACAGTATTACTTATAATTGTGTGCTAATTTCTACTATTATTCTAAGAGGTGTAAAACTACGACAGAAAACTGATTGTAGTTTTACTCGCAGATTTCACGTCGGTTCAGCACAAACTGATAATTTGTACTAACTGCTGGCCAAGTGATGTCAAGGTACAGTCAAGCCGACCCAAGTATATGTTCTCCAAAAAGAAAACCTGCTTTATTTACCCCCTGCCGGGTTGGGAGACAAACGTTGGCCGGGTCAGTGAAATCTCATTAGAAGGATGAAGAATTCCAATACCATGTACCTGGTTGCAGAAGTTGGCGCTGCAACAGAACTGCACAGTTGGTAATTCCGGCACAGCTTCTGCGGAATTGGCTTTAAATCAGCTATTTTTGGGAAGCAACTTTTAGTGCAGAATTGGAAACTTTGTTTGTTGGACCAAGTATAATGTTGGCATTCTCTGCTGTACAACTGCAACATGTCCGAAGAGGCCCCAGAAACTCTGTGGTCTAGCCAACGCAACTGCGTTGCTCCGCCATCAACACTTCGTGATAACAACGACAATTTAGCGCAGCGGTTAGATGATCGAATTGATTCAGACTTTGCAACGTTTTCTCCAGAGAACGAAGGTAAAGTCTCTGCCTTGATCTTGAAAATAGGACAAGCATCTGATAATTACTTAAAATCTAGCAGCCAGCTTGATCAGGCATTCGCCAAGGGTCACCTTGACCAGGAATTCTTTGATGAGCTGAATCACTGAAAGGAACGCACGCAAAGGAAATGTGACGTCATATGTATCCTTCGTTGTCTACTTGGGGATGACCGTGAATCTTTCTTCACATCGGGATCAACTCCCTCTCGCTCTCGCTGCCAATCATCACCAAAATTTAATCAATTATGTCTTTTAACATCACTAACAATTCCTGAAAATTTCATCAAGATTCTTCCATTAATTCTTGAATTTTTTCGCCTACAAACATAAAATCAAACACAGCTACAAACGAACAAACAAACAAACAGATCTTTAAAAAAATTTGATCATTTACTCTCTGCAATAAACTCAAAAACTCACGTAAATTTCATGAAAATCTGTCCATTACTTTTTTAGCTAGGGAACTAACAAAAATACGCAGAGAGAGACAAACCAACAAACGGATGGACAGATCTTCATCAAAAGTTAATCATCTGTTGCTCCTAACATACCTAACATTCCCTGCAAATTTCGTCAAAATCGGTCAGTAACTTTTTGAGTTATCTTGATGACAGACAGAATAACAGATATACAAAGCCAATGAAAATATAACCTCCTTGGTGGAGGTAATCAAGGCACATGTAAGCATACAATACTATCTAGCGGGAATTGTAACGATAGTTGATGCCATTTCGAGGGACCAGTGAAAGGGTGTAGTTAAACTTAATCGGTACGATATTAAATTGTACAACTTCATGGCTTCCTATAGAGCAGGCAGCCAAGGAAAAAAATTTACAGCGGCAGAAGACACAAGCTTACAATAGAACTTATCATTTTGAAACTTTGCTCTATTCGAAACTGGGACAGTCTACCTGTTGATCATTCGGTAATTTTACTCTACCGCTCGCGAGCGCAGCACTCTAACTTACTGTCATTGTGTTTGCTAGGGGGCAGTACGCTAGGGCTCAATTCTATTTCTTGACCTGTTTGATGATTCAATAGCATCTTGTGATAGTTCAACTGCAGGTCTATAAAATTTATTTACTTTTCACCTTTTCAAATCACTTTCTGATGCTTTAGGAAATAAAAAAAAAATAGAAGGGTTTTACAAAGGACTCCAAGTTGCTACTCGGTGGACAGATATTAAATGCCGCATAATGTGATAGCTTGCGTGTAACCACAATATATAACAAATTATGACAATACTTTCAGACTGATCATTGTCTCTAGAATGGTATCACTTTACGAAGATGTTTCAGTCTCTACTCTAAACTGAAGACAGGGCTTGCAACTTGTCATCCAAACACGACGCAACTACCACCCACCACGCTGAAAATTCCAAGCTAGTGAACTTTTCGCGTCCGCTCCGCCCACTGCCCCTCAGCCTCAGATGAGAGCGTTACTATCGCAATGCTCCAACACAAGTGGTGTAAATATAAGCAGCAGTCTGTAGTCTCTACCTAGAGCTTGCTGGCAGACTTAGGCAGGGCGGCAATATTGCAGGGACAAAGTGCGTATGGGCGAGTGTGATACAATTACTTTCGAAACCACGTACGTCTCTGCCCGACTGCGCCAGCGGCAATATATTTGTAATAGATTTTCCAACGATTTATATGCGCCCCTGACAATAACTTATCATTGCACCGACAATGATAATGGAGGCAAATAGCTGAAACACTCCTAAAACGGTGTAAAAATATGTTTTTTATTATTATTATATGCAACGGTAAACAGTAGACAAAAAAAAAAAAAGCCTCAGACCTTGGGAACTGGCCCCTGGGCTAATGGTAATGCGCATCTCCTTGGTACGTCTCTTCCAAAACTCTGCTTCTTGTAAAAGCTCTAGTGCGTCGGGGCCACACATGTTAAAGGGCGCAGTACAGGGCGTAATGCTCAGCCCTGCTAATTCTCTGATTAGATCACAAATATATTTAGTAATTCATCAATATTAAGTTGTAGCTAAACCAGCCTCAATTTGGCGCCTCATAAATGCTGCGCCCCAAGACAGCTGTCCCCATTAGTTACGCCTCTGGTGACGTTGGAATACCTTCTGGCACTCGCGAATGGTGCTTGGATGATGTTTAAGCCTAAAATTCAAGTTGAAGGGAGAGTGAGCCGCAAAGTTTCGGATATCCTTTTATTTCGGTTTCATCAACTCCCTGACTGCACTTCAACAGTGCGTTGAATAGCTCAGTGTAACAGCGAAATCGCTGGTATTGAAAGATTCCTTCAGCCGAGATGCTGCAGCGTCCAACATGGAGTAATACTCTGGTCGATAGTGCTGAGTGTTATAACACCCATGGTGATTGCACAGTTTG
Organism: Parhyale hawaiensis; assembly: GCA_001587735.2. Taxonomy (NCBI): domain Eukaryota; kingdom Metazoa; phylum Arthropoda; class Malacostraca; order Amphipoda; family Hyalidae; genus Parhyale; species Parhyale hawaiensis. The sequence continues at coordinate 6,027,398 of LQNS02278115.1, read as the reverse complement.
CGCGGGTTAAATATTATGTAGCTCTCACATATATTTTGGGGCTGTAATAAAACTATGCAGGACCCGTGACTTGCGGTGTAAAATATGGACTAAACGAATTTTATCGAAATAAAATGACGAGTTTGTTTTACTTTTGTTGTATGTGCTCATCTTTGATGCGGGGCATTTTTTTACGTTCCCTGAGTGAGCCGTAAAAGAATAATTAAGCCTTAACTTCAAGACGAAAAGTTGAGGGGGACAAAATATATACTGCCCCCCCCCAGTCTGAAAGTTGGGGGACACGTCCCCCCCCGTCCCCTTAGGTGGTTACGCCCCTGAATATGTGCTTCATTTGAAGTGCTGAAATTATGGCATGTGAATAGAAAATGGCCGACGGAGTCGCGGACGACCTAACCTGCGTTGGAGCGACAGAGTGTGACATGATGTCACGGAGAAGCAGCTGGAGAACGATTCGGAGGTAGATCAGGCGCTATTGAGGAGAACTGCAAGAAACAGCGACCCCCTATGAAAATGGGAACACAACCAGAGAAAAAAGAAGAAGAGAAAATTGCTCCTTCATATAAGAAAGACAGTGAGCTAAAAGAAATAATTGTCTACTGCCCGTGAAAAATCGTCACCTCCAGAGCCCTTCGTTGACCATCTGCAGTAACGTCGTAACCTGGAAGAAAAAAGCTATAAAAACGGACTGCAGATGCTGCAAATATCCTTGCTTGGATTTCAAGAAGTGTTCACGCAAGAAGAGCTTTCAGATAAAGGGATAAAGAACCTTTCGCCATTTTCTGCAACCAGGCCTATTTTCCGCCTATCTACTTCCTGGAGAGCGGACACGAAATAAACAAATCCACGAAGCGTTTATTATATAATGATAATAAAATCACGGCATGAGACACTCTAATTAAGTTGATTGCAAGCAAATTTGAAAAATCCCCATGTAGATAATGATACGGCAGCCTGACTCTGAACAGAGATGATACGTGCGCATAATTTCTTGAACCCTCGGGTCTTCAACTTGTTTTTAGAAATAATCAAACATAATAATCTTATTGATTTGGCTCGTCTACAGGGGCTATACGGCTACTGAGGCTCATAAGTGACAAATGTTTAACCATAAGCGAAAATAATATAGGTGAGCTTTGGCATCTAATAAAGAATATACGGAAAATAGAAGCATAGAGTCCAACACCTTCTATTTCTTATGAGTGCACTAACATGATGGGTTATATTTGCCTCAATTATCTATAGGTAAAATATATACTCATTTCCAAAACGTTTGTACAAGGAGAAATTGATGAACAAAAATTAGCAGACTGAAACATGCTTCCACTAAACGCTTTCCAAACTCTACAGCATCATTGTTTTCAAAAGAGATGATTCAACAACGCACTAAGTACCATGCACCATACAAGTGAAAAACGTTAATCTTATACATTACACACAGTTATTGCTGATGAACAATTAATGAGCACAAATTATTTCAATTTACTCCTGCCACCTTAAAGCGGCAGCTTTTGTACAACCTCGAATGTTGATATCAATATTTGCGCTGTGCTCGATGACATATATTCAGTTTTCTTTGGGTTCGTTTCTCTTTCGTGATTCACATCTTACTGGGTTATCACTTTCTTTCTATTTGTTATGCCGAGGCCACACGCTAGTCAAAAGAACGAGTATCGTCATCTTTTCATCCGAATGTGCTGATGTGCCCATTTAAATAATACGCACTTGTAAAGAATTTTGAGTTACAAATCTCTCCAGATATAATGAGGCGTTCAAATGGTAACTAACGACACTTGAGGAGCAAACTGAACTGACGGTAAACATTTTTAAACCATTTCTTGGCAAGCTCAAAGCTGTGTTTACAAAAGCTCAACATTAGGACGGAAAGATGACTATACTCGTTCTTTTGACTAGCGTGAGTCATCGGCATTAGGAAGAGAATATCATGTGTCAATAAATATTAATTATTGAAATTCAATGCAAAAATTATACAAGTTCAAACGAAACACAATATCTCTAATGGTAGAGTTATTTTTTGAGATTCCGTGACCATTCTCTCTGTACCTTTTTTGCTGGTTGATTTGACATCCTGACCCATTTAAAAGAAATATGACCTCCTATGTCCCTCTCAAAAATGACAGCTAACTTTTCTACAGCCCAGGATTCAAAATGGCCACCGACACAAATAACTCGGTAACAAAACGGCTACGAGCTTGGTTTTGGCGTCTAGCTATTGGTTTTGGGGTCGTTCTATCCAATGGTCCCATTGGTTTTCTGATAGAATAAGTCTATTGCAGTGTAATCCAAGATTGCCACTAATACGGCCGAAGATACAAAACTTGCCTTGTTTCTCGACAACTAAGTCTCCTAGAATGCTGATCTTTGTGTCAAAACTCAAGTTCCAGAGGTCAAGCTATCTATTCAGGCCAATGGCTGTCTTTTAAGAAGACAGTATTTAAGAGAAATCCAAGATGGCGACCGGATATCATTTTTATAAGCAACAAAGTTTATCATATTTGAGATTCAATGAGATAGAATTACAAGTTAGATGTCGTTTCTACATATTTTTGGCATAATAAATCCATTGCTTCATCACCTTCAAGTTTTGAGTCCATCCTGTTGGCTAAATTCAATATGGCCACCGGCTGCCATCATGGAAAATATTTTTAAGATTTAATATTGCTGCGACCTTGAGAACTTGACCCGTGACAAATGTCCATATGTGCTTTTTTTTACCCATTACAGTGGTCTACGGATAACTCCAATATTCAAAGAAAGTCTGGTACAGGTACTTTCCTAGTATCAGCGCTCTGTAGTGTAACCATTTTATTCAAGGCAGTTCGGCTGTGATCAAATTCCTCTATAGATTTGTTAATTTTATGGGTACTTCTCAGATCTTGTTCGGCACTTGGCCCGCCTACTGCCTGTACATAGATAAATCTCAGAAATACCCGCAGAATTGGCACTGCTATAGAGGAATTTGACCACGACCGAACTGCCATGTTAATATGGTCAGACTATAGTCACTATCACTGACTGAGTAACTATATGGGACGCTGTACAAATTAGGGCCGCCAGAATCCCTGTCCTTGTCATCACTACTCTCGCCACGGTTGACCTCTTCGTTTCGTTAGGGCGGATGTGACATGGACATGGGAAGTGGGGGCTCTCGCAATAGGGAGAAAGAAAACATGATTTTAAAATATATTTATTGCAACTCAAAATACAGACAAATTCAACGCAAAGAAAAAACCAAAGCAAGACCTAATGAAATATCGAGCAAAATACATGGCGCTCGAGCCCACATTGAAAGCAAACTACAGGGAGTACAGTCACCCAAATATCACATTATCACTGCAGAAATTTTTATCAGTCACAAACCTCATTGACACAATCAGGAGCAGTACTCATAAATGAAGCAAAAATCTACGATTAAAATAGGTTCTGATCAGCAACATCCGTGTGAGACGCTTAGGTTTATAGCACACTGATTATAATCAGTGGTGCACATACTTCAGTAACACTTTACTATTTTCTAGCGGAAGTTATAATCGATCGATGCCAGCAGAGTGAAACATAACTTTATGGGCATATTAACTTCTAGTACACTTAGACTACCTGTTCTATGTTTTCACCATATTTTGAGTACGCTGTCAGCTGAGCTATCTTATGAATACGTCGGTACGTATTCCATTAGGAAGAAACTCGGTGTGGGAAGCCGAAGAGTGTTGCTCTAAAGGTTAGGCACTGATGGGAGGTTGGGTAAAGATTGTCTCACTGTACGCTGATGTTGCGATATAGATGACCTGTAGCACTGCTTCGGGGGTTCAGGACGGTTATTTAGAAGGGAGCTTGAGAGAGAAATTGTTCAGGTAGTTATCGCATATTTCCTGATATTACATCCGTGTTAGCAACATCATTTTCTTCCAATGGACAAGGAGATTTAGTCTAAGGCTATTGTGTGAAATTACTTCTACTGCTTGCCAGGATACAGCGCGCCGCAGGAGCGAGTTCTCAAGACTAATGAAACTAGGGCTCCGAATACAACCAGGCGCTCATCTCATCGGCGGACCTTGAGCTCGCAAGTGTACATGCCACTGACTACTTTTGCGTAATGTCGAGACGACGAGGGCGTCCATCAGTTGAGCGGACGCTTCCAGAGTGTAACGCCGGCAATATCAATAAGAAACTGCTATCCGGATGAGACCTCTTCTGCCTCGAGGTGTTTTATTGCGGTCTTCAGATTAATTGAAATAATACAAACTAATCAAATTAATTGAAATAATACAAACTTATTTCGGCAGTTTACATCACTGCGCACAATGCGCTGTTTGACGAGCCAAGGCACTATATTTGAGCACCAGCAACGGTATCTACTGATTCGTGATAGCACCCATTTATGAGAGATTTCACTATAATGGTGAGGGCTATGGCAACTGGACTACTGTATCAGCCTTTCAAACACTATTTGGTACAGGTAAATAGTTGTTCCCATGCGAGTAATGCAACAAGGAATGACCACAGCAGCCACACAAACAACACTGGCAATGAGGACAGCGTATGATCGCTGTCAGATCCAGCCGCTCCTCGGGGAAGGGATATTCTCCCTTCGTGGCGATGGATCCAGCCAGATCGGTTAAGTGTTCAATGTCGTCAAAAGGTTACTATGATTTTAAAATTCAAGAAAAGTCCAGTTCGTTACACATCGATGCATGATTCTAGCAATAGCCTCAGGATAAACATATGCACCAACTCGGCCATAAGCACTGTGTCATTGTTAAAAATAGTTGATAGAATAATCGAATATCTATCATAAGTGATTTTTTGAAAATGCTAAATGTGTTTACGAATAAGAGGAATTGAATTAACTAGGAGATACGTAAATTTTTTTAGCTAGATTTACAAAGAAAGTATCAAAGCATCAGAGAAACAAAGTTAATTCTTTTAGGCCACAAAGTATTACTGTAAAAGTCTATATAAAATCTACAGAATCAAAAAATTGCTTGATAAAGTGAAAGACCAATACAAGCCATTGTAGCGCCCCCACCGTCCAGAAGCACTACTGTTTACCTAAGTATCGATGACATGTGTTAACTAACTTGTGAGTTGCAGAAACAGAGCTTAAGCAGTTCCCCATTTCCAAAGTATCTTGGGAACGATGTCGCTCAGTCTTAGCAAAGCTATCAGTACCGATATCATCACATCACCAAAGTCAACAAGGGATGATGAAGAGAGTTCAGTACTGAAGACCAAACCGTTAAGCTCATGCTACTAGCAACGTGGATCATCAGTTTTCATCAGTGACTCCCTGGGATGCTAAATCTGGCGATGCTGTTTTCGGACGCGAATAAGTTTTGCCTCAACGCTATGTACCATATATACTTGTCAAAAATCGCAGTCACGCGAACGCCGCCAGGCTCGAAACGCGGCTTGTTTGGCCTCAACAGTCATTCTATACTGTTCACCAAAGTTTATCTCCAGACCGCGCCAGAATAGTCTTTGTTGGAACAAGCCTACTCACCAAAAAAGTCACCTAGTGAACTATACTTGAAATTATTAGAAGAAGAGTAGTAACTTCTAGCATTTAATGCTATTTACATAACAGCGTTTTCTGTAGTTTAAAAAAGCTCAAAGAATTTCTGGTCTTCCAGTACAACACGTTCGAGAGGCCAGTGAAATTAAAATTTCGAGACTGGTCTTGTCAGAAACTTCAGAAAGGAGGGACGGCTTTACGGCTCTGAATCGCGTGACAGGTGTTGGAAGGCTGCTACCCGACTATACTGAGTCGACAGGCAACTCTACCTAGTGGAACAAGATTGAACTTTTATAAGTCTAAAGAAATAACAGTCAATGGTTGAAAATCAAAATAGCACCAGCTTCTACGTCTGAAGATCCG
>LQNS02278115.1:5950797-5965556 GCA_001587735.2 Parhyale hawaiensis | reverse complement strand
CGGAAGAATTGTGTATCAGGGTCGTTAGAGAAGAGTGAATATAGAGATAAGGTATTTTACTTCTTGTCGTTATTACCCTCTGTTGCGCCACAGTCCCTTGTTTTTGAATCGTGCCTCCGCTCGAGCCATATTCAATATCATTTTTATTGATCAGACCAGTAATAATAATTCACGTGATAATTGATATAATTAATGTTTATTAGATCTGATTTCGAGAGATCATATCGTAAGAGTCAACTTTGAATATTAGGATGTTTGCCACGCTACCCTTTTCCTCAATTTGCGATTGAAATATAATTATTAATAATTTACATTCTGCTAGTTTTCAAGATCCTTCACTGAAAGTGGTGGAAAAGATAAAATTCAGATTCCCAAAACAGTAAAACACGACAGGCCAGAGTCCCACGACTACCTAAGGCCAGAGTCCCACGACTACCTAAGGCCAGAGTCCCACGACTACTTAAGGCCAGAGTCCCACGACTACCTAAGACCAAATTCCCACGACTACCTATGGCCAGAGTCCCACAACTACCTAAGGCCAGAGTCCCACAACTACCTAAGGCCAGAGTCCCACGACTACCTAAGGCCAGAGTCCCACGACTACCTAAGGCCAGATTCCCATGACTACCAAAAGCCACAACTACCTAAGGCCAGAGTCCCACAACTATCTAAAGCGAGAGTCCCACGACTACCGAAGGCCAGCCAGATTCCCATGAATACCAAAGGCCATTACTACCTAAGGTAAGGCCAGAGTCCAACGACTACATAAGGTCAGATTCGCACAACTACCTAAGGCCAGAGTCCCACGACTACCTAAAGCCAGAGTCCCACGACTACCTAAAGCCAGAGTCCCACGACTACCTAAGGCCAGAGTCCCACGACTACCTAAAGCCAGAGTCCCACGACTAAGAGCAGAAGAACTGCTCTCGCTCTGCATCCCCGAATGTCGACAAGACTTCCTTCCTAGCTGTGGGCTCAAACACCCAAACTTCTCACAGTAAGCAAGTCAGTAATCTTCATTACTGCGCTTATTTCAAAATGGCCATGTTTGTTTGTTTGTTTGTTTGTTTTATTTCTTCCTAACATCGCTCTGGCCTCCTGGCCAGTCTCTGCTCCCCACGGGTTTCACCAGCTATCCACTGACTCTCAGACGCGTAATATTTTAATAATAACAACAACAACCAGAATATTTCATGGCGTAAGGCCATCAACCGCGGTGAGGGGGGGGGGGGGTTAATTCAACCCCGTCATTTTTTAAGACTAGCTAATTTAATTTTTTTTTTTGCCATTGGTCACACGTATGTCAACTCACCTAACTCCCAGCAAAAAATTCTGAACGTTCTTCAACTTGGCCTTCGCTGAACAGTGCAATGGCAGAAATCAAAAAGGTAGACAGATGAGACGCACAGACACAAATGGACGGACGTATCCGCACCGCAACTTAATTGTCTCTTTCTTCTGACGTTGCCAAAAATTCCTGTAAATTTGGTCAAGATCTGTCCAGATATTTTGAGTTACTTGGCAGACAGACAAAAAAATCTCACCAGGAACATAACTCATCGGAGGAGGGAATGACACCCAGCGCTCGTCTCCAACCTCAGCACAGGAGACCGGCGCCGCAGATGGTCTAATGCATTTGTCACTTTAGGCACATTGTCCAGAGGAGAATGTCCGATTGGCGGCATATCCGTAGGCGGAACATTTCTTAGCCTAACATTCCTAAGGCCGTACAGTAAGTCCCTACAGCACACACCTTGAGAAGATCTCCCTGACTGACGGTGGTACTGTACATTAGGCACCAATGACTTACTGTACGGCCACTGTAGTAATGCAATCATACACATCTACGCACCCACAGATACCAACACACTTACTTGCCCTTCCCCCAGCGGGAGGGTCCGCTGCTCCACGCCGTTCTCAAGCCCTTCCGCTGCAGTTTCTCCACCAGCTGCTGGAGGTCTTCGGCGCTGAGGTCACAGTCGTCCAGCAGCACATAGCCGTACCTGCGGGGACACCACACGGCATGAGAGACCAGCGAAACTGGGCCGCTGGCCGCGTCTGCATATTAGCAAAATATACTAAACACCGCCTTGTGTTTATATATATATATATATATATATATATATATATTTATATTTATATATATATATATATTTATATATATATATATGTATTTACGAGGTCGATTAGTTGCATTTACCGAACTAATTTTCCGATTGTCCGGCTGCATCGGGTCTCTGATCGTCTCAATGGCTTAGTTGCCTTTGAACACTTGCGCCAGCCACCATCAGCATGGTCTTCGGCGCCACGCAACGTTGCTTGTCGCTTGTGGGTGGTTGAGTCACCCCTACAATTATAATTTCACTCGCTGTATAATCCTACCCATTGATTGCGAACTAGATAAAAGCAAATATATGTATGGCTTAAATAAGGTGTTAATGAAATTCATATCTGCAGCTATGGGATCGAAGTATTGCGTATAGAATTAAATAAAACCTTGCCTTTGTTTATATGATATTATGTTCATAATATGACTGCCATGCGATTTTACGGATAGAGTTACGGGAAAAACAAGCTTTGTTTTGTGGAAACTTCGTCTGCAAGGCCGCTGTCGAAATGACAAGGAAGACCTACTGGTTAGCCTCAATGGATTAAATACGGCCAGACAACACTCCCAGGTCTTCCTAGAATCTCTCCGCTAAAGCCTAAGCGGATTGCCACACCTATTTTTCGAATATCTACAGTATTTCTCTAACAGCGTGATGTAAAAAACTCCAATATATATAATTATATAAACATATAAATACATACACATATAAGCGCACGATGGTGGTTAATATATTGCTTTGATGTTTACTGTCATTTGAAACCTAGTCTAATTTCCACCTCTCAGTTTTTAACTATCAACAGAGCGTGACCAGATGGCTGCAGTCTCCAATCTGGTTTTATCTTCACCTATCTATTTTCTTGAAGCGTGGCAGACAATGGACTGATGAACAAACAAATGAGTAAACAGGTATACAAATTACGTCTTTGTTATATTATAGACTAGTGAACCCGTGCGTGAAAAAATTCACGCAATAATCGATATTTTTTATTAATATAGACCGTTGCGGAATTTTCTCTTCTCCGACTTGCTTCATTTTCTTCACTGATCCTTCGTCGTGCTTTCAATCTTAGGGCTTTTTTCTCTGACTTGTCGTTTTCTCATTTTCAGCAGCTCTCATTCACTACTGTAACCTTTCTGCTTCACGTCCTTCTTGACTGTGTCGCATAGACGATTCATCTCTCTCCATGCATTCGTAAAATGTCTTCGATCTTGAGACTGTTGTAGTCTCGTACTTCTCGTACTACTTATACGTTCCCTATCTTCCTTCTCGATTAGGCGTGCGCCTTCAATAGTGAAAGTCAAAAAAAAATTTTTTTTTAGTAAAACACTGCAATAAACTTGAATGTAACTCCAGTTAGTTTGTATGCATATCAGCGCTTCATAGCCAAGATGCGGTCTTGCGAACTTGAATATCGCTTCTCTGAAATTTTGGGCTATGAAACAAACTTCGAACCTTCAGAGAACGACAGTATGAGGGATGATAGATGGTATGCGTGGTATGGAGCTGAAGGAGCACATGGCAAAGGGCAGAAATACAAGGAATAGCAAGATCTACTTCAGCGACCCCCCTTGAATAGGAATAATGCTGCTGTAGAAGAAGAAGTGAAAGACAGTAAGCTAGAAGAAATAGTTGTCTACTGCCCTTGAAAAATCACCCCCTCCAGAGCGCTTCGTTGACCATCTGCCGAATTTATACGTCGTGACCTAAGTAAAAAAAGTTATAAAATCGGGATCCAGAAGCTACATACATAGGGTTCCAATTTCAATAAGTGCTTCAAGCAAGAAGTTTCTTAAGATAAAGGGATAAAGATCAGCCGTCGCCATCTTCTGTAACCAGGTCATCGATTTACTAAATCTACAACCTGGCTTATTTTTTGCATGTCTTTTTTCTTCAAAGCGGACACGAAACAAATAAATACACGAAGCAGTACATTATATAAGGATGAGTAAGGAAGGTCAGTTTTCTTTTGGCAATACAGGATTTCCCTTGCATCATGGTTAGAATTATAATAGTCCGTCTTCAGTACCAAGGTAAAGAGCCATCATTTCATCAGGAAACATTTTACTTCGAGTACATAAAAAATTGTTCGCTGTTTCTTCACGTTCCAGTTGTTATGCTTTATCTCGATAGAACGCGAGTTCGATACATGTACATAGAAACAGATATGTAAAGCATACAATACACACGGCAGGATGACGAGCACCCACCTCCGTGTGTCGGGTGCTAAACACAGTATGGTGTCGGCCGTTGCCTGTGCAGCACCAGTGGAGACGCTCAGCACCCTCAGGTCAGGGGGCGGAGTCGCAGGGAGAGGAAGTGAGGCCCCCGCTACTCCGGAGAAGGGTTCCTGCACCTTCACACCTGGGGGACGGCGGAGTGTTAGGAGGCTGTACACTTTCTCCGTATTGTGTTCCTGGTACTTTGGTAAAGAGGAAATACCCTCACTGGCTGCTACAGAGGGTGTACACTCACCGCCGCGCACCCTGGTACTGAGAAGGCGTCCTAACGGCAGAGTACCCTGGTACTTACTGAGCCGCTTGTAGTGTCCCTGGAGAGGTGCCAGCCGAAGAGGTCGCAGCAGCCTAACGATCAGCATGGCGTCCTCAGCAGTAGCCTGCAGGCCGGCCACTGCCTCGGGTGTACGAAGGGCACCATCGAACCGCTCCAGTCGACACCTGTCATATGCACCGGTTACAGTATAGGGTTACTGTAAGACTTGGAAGTATGGCAGATCGAGCACGTATTTGTTTGACGGGTGTGGTCTTTGGAATGAAGGAAAGTAAACGAACGTTGCAGCTGCATCTTGCCATGCAATAGTTCAGATACCATAGCTTTCTGTGGCTACAGATAGCATTCATAGGCACCTCATCAATCTAAGACTCTGCTTTCGTATCCAGTCCACTACATGGCTAGAGAGGCTACGGTATCTGTGTAGTCTGTTACATGGCAGCAGTAAATTGCAGTGTTCACTCTAGCATTGAGCTGCACTTATCTAGTGGTTAACCATAGAATGCCACAGTAACTAGCCTACTAACTTAAGCAAAATACAGGAACTCGTCTGCGACGTAGCGGTAGAAAGCCTCAATATATAGGCTGTTGCATGGCAACGGGCTAGAGTATGAAGACTGCAATTAAAATTTTGATACAATATCAAGACTACATTCTCTTGTTCTTGCATCTCAAACTAGGCATTACAGCCTTTTGATGTCCACGATTCGGCGGAAAGACTGAACCTCAAGTAATCATATTTGTCAGATTTCATTTTTTCTAACGCTTGTAGTATCAAAATAAATCATTTGCCGTTACTTTGCAGAAGCGGAGTTATAATTTGAGATAGTGCTTCGTAGTCCACCCCAGCTGCAGCAGAACATGAGCGAGCAACTATCCTATAGGTAAAATACGAGTTGTGCCCACGTCCCGTGGAATATTGCTCTAAGGAACTCAGTGCCTGTCAGTATGTTATCACCTGAGGTTTATCTGTTTTGCGATTTCCACGCTGACTCTCGTACCATGCTGCACCAACTCACTTGCTGGTGCGCAGAGGACGCAGCCAGTTGTCCCGCGATATTTTAGAGGCGTCCTCCACCAGCCGCAGCACTCCCCCGTAGCTGGCGGCCACGCGCTCCCACGCTGGGGGCGCCACATCGTCCATACGCACCCACAGACGCTGAGGTTGAGGGTGTGGCGGCAGCAGGCGTTGCAGGTCACTCTCAGTGTAGCGGCCTGCACACTCATACAAGCAATCGGAAGTTAAAAAGAGTCTACTTGTGGGACGGTGAAGAAGCTACCCATACAGCACATATGTATATACTAAGACAGACACAAGGACTACTCACAAAACACAAATATAATAATTATGTAAGTACCCACGTCTCTCACAACACAGACCTAAGCACATCTCACACACTGCACAGGATGAAACACTACTTACACAAAGAGGCACAACTCACAGTACTGCCGCTCGTCCTCCTTGTTCTGTCTCTTCACTATGCGGTTGTAAGCAGCGAGGACGTCGGTCGCCCACCCGCAGGAGCGCAGCAGGTCCGCGTAGTGCCAATAGTCCGCTGCCTCGCTCATGGCCTCCTCCAGCTCCGGTAGTCTGCGCCTCAGCTCTTCGGGGTGTTCGCGATGGAGCGTTAGGACTATGTGGCAGAGTACTCCATGGTACCTGTGGTAGAGGCAAGAGTTGGCACGATACCAGGGTACTGTGTACCCCGTCCTACTTCTTTTTAGGTGGAGAAGTTGTCAGTGTACCAAAAAACTGTGATGTAAAATGGCACTACAGATATAAGCCATTAAACACGGACGACGTCTTCGTGAATTTATTATGAACCTCAGAAAGTAATAAGAGGGAAAGTTGATTACAATAGCACCGCGTCAGTGGCGTGCAGTCATTGCTGCAGGCAAACAAGGAAGGAAATAGGAATATGGATTAGTTTTCACAGCTATAGCTATCTGATACATACAAGTTATTCATATGCAGCTGCTGCAGAACACCATCGTTCTCTCCGTGAAGGAAGCCTGCCTCGTCGCTATGAAGCTTTACCCCTTTGGAAGACCGTAATATTTACTGCTACGAACCCTAGTTCTGATATCGCCGTTTTGTATTGGAAATCTTTCTGTGTTGAACCCTAGTTCTGACATCGGTAATCTTATTGCTTCGAGCCCTAGTTCTGACATGGCTGTCTTGTCTACTTTATTTAGTGCCACTATATAATAAATATTTTTTTATCCAACTTAAGAGTGTCCATACAGTACCTGTTCGTAACTGTACGAAGCCAAGCTATTTGCATTTGCTACTGTGAAAGCTGGCGTTCTTTGTCAAATCTGCCAAACTCTTATCGGTCGATTTTGGGACCGACGTTCGACTATCGCCAGTGTAAAGATTATTGATATTTGAATAGTGTAAAATTAATGAAGTATTTTGGCATTTACATGAAATCAAGTTGCTTTGTTTTAAGTCATAGCCTACTACGCAGTTGGATTCCCAATAAGAAATCCTAAAGTTTTTATATGAATTTAAATAGCCTTCTATGGGTAACGGAAATTTCTTATAATTCAAGCTACCGAAGCAGCATATATGAGATCATCCCGAACAACAACCGAGCAGAAAACCAATCAAGAAAACAACCGAAGAAGCTACTTATCCAGCAAGTAAGTCAGTTAGCAATCATGAAAGCAACCGATCAACAAAGCAGGTAACCAAGAACGCAAGAAAAGAAATAGGCAGGCAAGCAAGCAAGCAAGCAAGCAAGAAGCGAAGTAGTTATGCAAATCAGCAAGCGCACAACCAAGAAAGCAAACAAGTACTCACTGCTGCAGAGGGAAACGACTATTGTCACAGCTGTCTTTCCCTTTCAATCTGTGGGATGAAATGGAAAGCATAAGGGGCGGCACTGCTGAGGGAAGGAAAGGGAGGGTTCTTCTACGAATCTGTAGACCTACTAATAGCATCATACTCCCTTCCTCTCCCGCACTCCTACTCCACCCTCTCCGTTGCCACGTTCACAGCCAACTTTCGACTCCGCCCACTTCCGTTAACTCCTCCCCCAACTATTAAAATTTAAATTACTATTTCAGATACGACGTAATTTTCTTATTGTTAATCGATAACTCCACAATTTTCTTACCTTATCACGTCACAGACCTGTTAATCCCACTTGTCTCACCTGATTGGCTAAGTCGCATTTTCTAATCCGACCATATAAGTCAAAGGTCTACTTACAACTCACATTCGCTCTAAAATGGCTAGCCGCATAATTTCTTCTGATTATCATACCGCATTTTGGCTTATATACTTCCTTTATATAGCTGTAAAATTTCTAACAAATCAATGTACACACAATGTTTTTTTAATGTAAGCTGTAGTATAATAATCCAAGAACACCTCCCGCCTGTGGAGAACTAAATGTTTAATAAATAAATAAATAAATTATCGACTCGCTCTTGATTGGTCGGTCAGTTATTTTCTTACTCTATCGCATGCCTGAGACCCCACACCTACCTTTTGAAGTTGCTACATATTATGCACCATCCACCTGTATCCTGATTGGTCAATCTCTTCCCACTATCAAGGGTTTATCGATTAGCTGTTGCATTCATAGAATATTTTTTCGCTCGTATGATTTAACGACTTAATACTGAATTTACAGAATCGCATTGTAGTGGAATAGAAGTTAAAGTCTTGATTTTAGTTGATAATACGCCAGGATCGATGGACTCCATCATCTCAACTATTGGGAGCGGCTGGAGTTCTTATCCATGTACTCTCTCCAACGTCGCAGAGAGAGATATAATGTAATATATGTATGGAAAGTCATCACCTGAAGAGCATCACGAAGGAACATATTCGCTTCGGAACAACCTGTGTGATACCACCACATGACAATCGGGTACCTGCTGGCGTGCGAGCGTGGTGTGACCGCACTTTCTCTGTGATGCGACCGAAGCTGTTTAATGGCCTCCCGACACATCTCAGAACATTCCGTGGACCACTTCCAACTCATAATAGGAAACTGGATGCGTTCTGGGATGGAATCCCGGATCAACCCCCGCTGGCGCACTACCCCTTGGTTGTAGAGGGCAATAGCCTACTGGATCAGCTGGCACACCAGCTAGCCCAGATGATCTAGCAGTGCAACACTGAACCAAAGAGTGGGCGGCGCACCTGCGTGGCCGGGACGTGGGGTCCCGAACATCATCTAGGAATCCAAAATCCAAGAACTCTAAAAGGTCTAAAGATCTACTCTGATGCTAATTTTTTTTCTAGTATGAATAGAACAAAGGATATTGCATCAACCTGTCTACAAAAAAGTATGTAAATTACATAAATCTTCCTCCCATGTTAGCTTTAGGAATGAATACGTGAGGGTACTGCGTCCTAACTTGTTGAGCACGGCATCCATAGGAGAAATAAAATGTTTATTACTATCATATTTTAATTCGGCTTGTTCCTCCCTACTTTCCTTGCTTCTTGCTTAGTATGACCGTGATACACTTACTATTAGATAGAGAGAAATTACGGTATCTTGCATACCATCTCGGAAGGGAAAAGTAGGAGTAAAGTTTTCGCTTCTTTGACCTCCAACTGCTTGCAGGTCTTTTGGAACCCATTTTGGCGAATGGCCATAATTTTCGCTCTTAGTTTGTATTCGTTGATACCTTCTATATTGAAAAACACTGCATCTACTCTGTGGAATTTCTGCAAGTTCCTGCTCTTTGTAGCTGTCGTCATTCCAGCTTCTCAGTCATCGCACGAGAGTATCGAAGTTTCACAAGGCTGCAGCCATTTTTAGAACGCCGGTATCCCGTCTACGAATTTTATGATACTGAAGAAGTTTTGAAAGTCTTCTGAGTTTTTTTATTTCTGTTTAATCCTAAACATTCAGACAATTAAATATAGCCGGCATCAGAGGAACACAATTTTCAAGAAATAAATCAATACTAGAGGTCAGTAGTACACAAGAGTTGTATCGTGTCTGCAAACCATGATAAAAATATAAATATTCTTCAGATTTTTTACCCTTAATGTACTTCATTCTTCATAGGTAGCTAAATATACATGACTGGTGGACCCGTGCAATAATCGATGTATTTGCTCTCATTTACTGTCTCCACATTTTCCCGCAAACGTTTATTAGCAGCGCATTCCTTTCTGTAATCTTCCTGCTACAAGTATTTCTTGTCACTGTGTCGCATAGGCGCTTCATTGGTAGCACGTCTTCGTTCTCGAGACTGTAGTTGCATTCGTCTTTTACGTTCCCTATCCTTTTTCTTAATTAAACGTACGTCTTCCGAAGTAAAATCGTACGTAGAACAGTGCACTAAACCTGAGTGCCACTCCAGTCAGCTTGTATGCCATGTGTGTGCACCGTATCCAAGATACTGCCTTCCACACTCAAATATCTGCTTCACTGAAGCGCTGAAATTTTGGCCTCTGAAGTGAAATCTGCTCTCCGGGAGAAAGATAGTAAGCTGGAAGAATTAATTGTCTACTGCCCGGTAAATAATTATCTACTGCCCGTCGTGAGTGCTCCGTTGATCATCTGCGGAATTTATAAGTAGAGACCAGGGAGAAAAACAGTCGTTATCTCATCGCATCGTCATCGCTCCATTGATCATCTGCCGAACTTATGCGTCGTGATCTGAAAGAAAAAAGTTATGGAATCGGACTCCAGAAGCTTAATATATGTTTTACCGATTTCAGGAAGAGTTTCAAGAAAGAAGTGCATTCAGATAGAGGGTTTCATCATCTTCTGCAACCTGGCCATCGATCTCTACGAAAACGTAACTCAATTATAAAATCTACAACCAGGCCTCTTTTTCGCCTTTTTCCTTCCGATGCGGAAACGAAATATATACAGTAAATAAATACACGAAGTGTTTTATTACAGGTATAAGGATGATAGAAATGCGACAGATCACTTTTCACTTGCTGTTTGATGGTATGCTCTTCTTCGATTGTAGTTAAAAGTCGACTGCTCATTTGCTGTATCAAAAACCTAGAAGACTTTCAACACACTTTCCGTATGAATATGTCTAGGTGTCATCAGATATTCTAAAATAAGTGTGAACTTAATAATAATATTTATGAAACCTAGCCGACATTGTCGCAAATTTCCTTGCAATAATTCTTGAGGAATTTTTGCCCATTTTTATTCGCTGCTGAGTTGGTACACTTACAGAGAAATCGGTGAATGCAATAGCTGTTCAAGGAATGCAAACTGAAAAAATAACAAACCGAAATTGGGAATGTTTAGCAAAAAATATTTATTGATAAATCGGTCAGGTCTGAACGCACTATAAGTCATTGAAGAACCAGATCAGGTCAAACTATGAAAAAAAGGTGACATAGCGATGTTTAGGAATGGTACATAGGTAATAAAAAGAAAAATCATTTACCATGGAATTTCCACAGGTCCCGACAATTATTATTACTACACTGTGAGCATGTTCATTCTTCTTTGAGTCATCATTTTCTCATACACGCTTATGTGCAAAACAAACAAACAAACAAATATCATTTATTATCTCGTAAACAGGGTACAATGGATACACCTATCGAGGTATTCTTTTTGCCTTAATTCTAGAATTTTGAAGATCCAGTAGTGTGAAGAGCAGGAAAAGCAATCCGTGATGAGAGTCAATTTAGGATTCCTCATCGTGCATCGCCTGGCCTCTCGGTGCTGGAGTGCTCCACGCAGTGTAAATACGTAGCGTGCCGTCCGGGGAATCGAACCCGGGCCTCCGTAGATGAGATACTGAACCGTTGTCACTTCACCACCGAGAGGTGGTGCGTAGAATTACTGCGTAGAAATTTTCCTACCGCGAATGGAACGAACCTACAACCTCTGTTGCGAACCCGGTACATCAATCTGCACTGAATCATGGGGACTCTGGCGACTCCTGAGGTAGACGCATCAGGCTACTCCGCGCACACACTCAACCTTGCTATAAGCCTACCTATATTATTTCTAAACTAGCTAGGTATCTATTTTAGTGAGTAGCTACTGCGATTTATCTGAGCAATTATTTTACGATTAATTTAGGTCTGAATGACCAGACCAAGTTCTGTGTGGTGACAATGTCAATTATATATAGTGTCTGTTCGTGCCTTCCATGCTAAGCAGTTATATAATGAAGTATTGATTGACTGCTGACTCTTGTGTTCCTTTCATTCTGATCTGCTATTTAATATAAGGCCTAAATATCTTGAGAAGGTCACATACTTTGTGTGTCTAGTAGGCACTAAAGTAATAACTCCACAATTGCAAGTCGCCTGACTGTAGTGGGTTTGAAATGCATCGCCAAGGTCGTGACTTTTCCACTTATGCGTTGTCATATTTAGCGATAAATAGCCTAATTTGATAAAATTCGTTGCCAGTATCTACGAATCTCCACCGTACTCTACAGTAGGTATGTCAATGTCAATATGTCCGCCACCTTGTGGCCCGCCGCTATGCGGCATTTTCTCTAAGTACCGATAACGTCTCTTTTGTCATCAAGTTACGAGTATTATGTTACTAAATTTATGCGTCATNGCATCGCCTGGCCTCTCGGTGCTGGAGTGCTCCACGCAGTGTAAATCCGTAGCGTGCCGTCCGGGGAATCGAACCCGGGCCTCCGTTGATGAGATGCCGAACCGTTGTCACTTCACCACCGAGAGGTGGTGCGTAGAATTACTGCGTAGAAATTTTCCTACCGCGAATGGAATCGAACCTACAACCTATGTTGCCAACCCGGTACATCAATCTGCACTGAGCCATGGGGTCTCTGGCGACTCCTGAGGTAGACGCATCAGGCTACTCCGCGCACACACTCGGTATGTTTCCCGCCTCTCCTGCCGCTGCTGTTGCCGCGCGTTTCATCACGGAACGTCGCAATCTATTGTAGGAAGCATAATTACGTGCTTCTGGTAAGGGCTCTGATGCTTACCTCCGCCAAGGAGGTTATATTTTTGTCGTGTTTGTTTGTCTCTCTGTGTATTTGTTGGTTCACCTGTCTGTCTCTTTGACTGTCACCAAGATTACTAAAACGCATTGAAAGGATCTTTCCGAAATTTACAGGGATTGTTAGATATGTTAAGAGTAACAGTTGGTTATATTTTGGTGAAAATCCGTTCATCTGCCTGTTTGTTTGTCTGTCTGAGTATTTTTTCTTACAGCCATAACTCGAAAAGTTATACGCGGATTTTCATGAAATTTACCTGAGCTGCTAGGTATACTATGAAAACTGAATGACAAAATTTTTTTGACGATTTGTAGGTTCGTTCGTTTTTTTGTAGCTATGTTTGATTTTATGCTTGTTAGCATAATAACTCAAAAGTTATGGATGGATCTTCATGAAATTCACAGGCGTTGTTAGTAATGTTAACAGACATAAATGATTAAAGTTGATCGGTTGATCTGTTTGTGCATTTGACTTTTGTTTGTCATAATGTTTGTTTTCAGCATAACTCAAAAAGTTACCAACGGAATTTCATGAAAATTACAGGAATTGTTGATACTGTCAAGAGGCACAAATGATTGGATTTCGGTGTTGAAGAAAAAAAAAAACCATGGCTTAAGAAGAATTTGAATTTTTCGTTAATGTTTTATTGCTTGGCGAAGGTATGAGTTCTCAGAGTGTTCTCTAGTTTTTATCAATGCATTACTATAAGAGTATATCTTTTAGATTCAAACTGTAGATAGACATGAACACAATTTACTTTCCCTACAACGACACACCTTTTGTCACCATTGGCACCCAAATTTCTCGTACACTCTCTTGCGATATCTCCTCACTCTTTTACACTACTATTGCATTGCTAATAATCTGTTAGTGTTTCAACAGTTGCCATTGCTGCTTGTACGGAAAGACAAAAAAAAAAAAAATTGAGTACCATTTTCTAAAACATTTTAGAAATGTATTCCTACCTCACAGAACTTAGAAGCTAAACACAGCCTGCGATACTGCTGCTGCACATACAACGCGTGCACGATATCGTGTTTGAATCAATATACTCTTCATTTAATATTAGCATTTTCCTGTATGAGCTATATTCTTGCATTTCACAAAATCACCACCAGGAGAACGGTGCTATTACCCCTAATGCACGCAACCGCTCACGAACGGTTTGTCCTGGAGGCTCAGCAGTGACTTATCTCTACATGTGCTGCAAAGCAGTAAATAAGTCACTCTCAAAGCTGATCTGCAGATCTCTTCCATGTTTCTAAGTTAGATAGAAACTTAGCCAAGCATCGACGCTGCGTACACGCGTGGTGTACTTTTAGACCGATACTAATCTCTCTTTGTTTATTTTCATTAAGCGGCTGGACAGGCGCCGTTACTGCTCACGATGAGCCTAAAAACCTCCCATTTTAATCATGATCCTGCCTAAAACCAAAGGTACCTACCTACTGTAATTAAACGTATTGGAATTTTATCTCGACAAACATTATGAATCGATAGCTAACAGTGATGTGTTGATTGTGTAGCAACTCCATTAAGTGATCGAGCCGTCATGGTGTATCTCGCCTTTGTTCTCATATGCTTTGTTACTCAACCTTGCTCTAAGCCTACCTATATTATTTCTAAACTAGCTAGGTATCTATTTTAGTGAGTAGCTACTGCGATTTATCTGAGCAATTATTTTACAATTAATTTAGGTCTGAATGACCAGACCAAGTTCTGTGTCTTGACTACGTCAATTATGCATAGTGTCTGTTCGAGCCATCGATGGTAAGCAGCTATATAATGAAGTATTGATTGACTGCTGACTCTTGTGTTCCTTTCATTCTGATCTGCTATTTAATATAAGGCCTAAATATCTTAAGAAGGTCACATACTTTGTGTGTCTATAACATTTCTTGTAGGCACTAAAATAATAACTCCACAATTGCAAGTCGCCTGACTGTAGTGGCTTTGAAATGCATCGCCAAGGTCGTGACTTTTCCACTTATGCGTTGCCATATTTAGCGATAAATAGCCTAATTTGATAAAATTCGTTGCCAGTATCTATGAATCTCCACCGTACTCTACAGTAGGTATGTCAATGTCAATATGTCCGCCACCTTGTGGCCCGCCGCTATGCGGCATTTTCTCTAAGTACCGATAACGTCTCTTTTGTCATCAAGTTACGAGTATTATGTTACTAAATTTATGCGTCAT
>LQNS02278115.1:5760398-5770882 GCA_001587735.2 Parhyale hawaiensis | reverse complement strand
CCTGTGGCCGAGAGATAAGTCACCAGCCGTATCACAGATACGCCAGCTTCCCGAACTGAATAAAGCTCGAATTTTCTTCTATCTATTAATGATGAAGAGCGTGACACAAAAGGTAAGTAGGTAGGTACGTAGGTACTAGCGTATTAATACATAGATTGTCTCATGGAACACTCACTACTCGCTAGCTCGGAATGTAAGAACTACAAGAACGAACGTGCAGTATAAAATCGGTCTTTTCATTCCCCAGTTTGCAAAATCTTTTTCATATACACCAGTTAAGTTACTTTGAGATAATTATGCATAAATTTGATTAACTGCGTGGATCAGAATTTAAAAATTGTCCAGAACGTTACATCCTAACAACCCGGCCGTCTGCTCGACTCCAAGCGACTAAACTTTCATTCCTTCTCGTTGGCCACCGGCCGCTTCTGTGCGGGCGTATGGGTCACTTGACGGTTGGGGATGTAGGAACCCGCATGTGAGGAAACGCATATGAATGGCAGATGAGCTATATTGAGCCAATGGCAACCCCGTCCGTCAGGGGACCTTGGTGGGCTTGTAATTTACATGTAGAAGCCAAAGCTTCCAAGGAATTGAGCAACCGTTACTTGTTGCATATAAAATCACTTTAATAAAAAATATGACCCCAATGGCACCTCACTTGCTGCACTGACTACTAGCACCGAGGCACTATCACATTTTCATCAACTGCAGCGACGAGTGGTGCTTTGTAGGCTACTGCTCTTCACTCATGCTCTCCCCTATTTGGTTCCTCATGGATTTATGGTCGGATTGAGGAGCAGCCTAACTGTTGAATGACGGTGGTAACGTGCACCGGGACTCGCAGCACTCAGTTGGAGGATCGAAATGCCTCAAATTATTTTATCAATACATAAAATCAGAGAGAGCAGTGCTCAAGCTTCATGCTCCTGAAGGCTGCTTGGTAACAACAACCCCAGCCGTCTCCAAGTTATTGGAAGCCATAGGCGTTGGATAACATGTGAAAAACATAAATTATGCAACTATTAAAAGAATACAGTACATTGTAAAATCATTACTTTGCACAACGTGAGCAGTCTGAGCAAAGAATATCAATAATACAAGAAATTTAGTACGATCAGTTGTGATAAGTAATGTACAATGACAGAGGCACTTCTTCCGTTACACGATTGGGATCAGACGCTATAGAAATGATGTGAAGTGACATTATAGCTACTGTTTCATATAGTTAATAGTCTATAGCATTTGTATAAAAATATACAATACTAGTGAACCCAGCCGTCAAAATGAAAACAATGAATTTGTGTTGACACTTCTGTTAGGGTAGTGTGATCGATCATATTTTTTTTTAATAATTTGCTAATGTAGGATCCTCTGCAGCAGCCGACTTGACGAAACATAAGAAAAAAGCAAGCTAGGCAAAAACTGCTGAACAACGCCAACTTTCCTTCGTTAATATGCTGAAAAAGAAACTATTTTTTCTATCTGCAGTCGCTATAGCTACCAATTAAAATGGAGCTCTGTATACATGATACTCTAGGATATGAATCTAAAATTTTTGCTCAGGCGAAAAGTTGTTCTGTTGAAGGAAAGATCCAAATTAGCAAAATTATTTGCTGCCAAGAAATGCTTCGGTCATTTCCCGCCTGCTAACCGCTGAAGAATATCTTACCACCTGCTCCGTTGATTATGTAGTCAATTACTGCATCAGCGTGAATTCAAAGCAGCTTAAGTTTGGATGAAGTAAAACTCAGAAGAGAGTACTAATCTCAATACACGAGACAACTATGTGAAGCTGTATGTATCTTCATTGATTCTATTTCATCGTTGGCAAAGTAAAAACTGCATTCAGAGGTACGTTTTTCATGATATGCAACCTTGTCAATTATCTACACATCAGTTTTCAATATAGCCAGATATAATAACTTAAGTCTTCAACCTGCCCTAATTTTTGCCCGTCTGTTTTCTCAAAGTGTGAAGAAAAAATGGTCAGATAAACAAATAAAATCAAACAAAAAATTAGATAAACAAACAAACATGTAAATAAGTAGATAAATATACAGCAGTCTTCATAATATAGCAGGGGTCATACCATATGATCTCAACCAGAGGTCCCATTGACGACTGCCTCAGATTTGGCTAAAAATTGTACTTGTACCTTAACATATATGATGAACATGTGCACAATATTTTGTCAAAATTTCAAAGGGTTTTTGTGCTGTGGCTCTTCACAGTAGGGGGTATACCCCATTTTTGACCCTCGTAATTATGCATGTTCAAGAACAGTGAAATTTTTATGCCAATATCTTGGGAATGAAATGAGTTGTGAGCTTAAAAAGGGGCACAGTACATATGTAATTAGCGCCCAGGCTTTTAGAATCTACCATTAGAAAACTTTTGTCTCCTCTAGTTTTTGAGATATATGCCTCCAAATTAGTCGTTTCGTTATATGCAAAAATGAAAATTTCAAATTTGTGGTTGCAAATGAACGCTATAATAAATTATAACTGTATATTGAATGAGGCAATATTTCTTCTATTTAGGCACATGAGTATCTGTAGTAAGCTTTTGGACAATATTGATATAATAAATTTGGAGTAAGGGAGCTTCAAAAATCGCTCAGACTGGAAAAAAAATGCATTTTTAAACTAATTTTCGACAGCTAAAATCATACCGCAGTCATTTGCCCAAGACAGTCTTTTTTACGTTCATAATTGTACACACATGCTTATCGTTTGGTAACAAAATCACATTGTGTTCTCATCTTTCATATTAAAATAATTTTATGAAATGTAGGCGTTTTTTATTTCTATGACAGCTTGCGTGTCAACTACATTTTTGTCAGAAATGTAAAAATGTGAGGTATTTCTACTCTGAGCACATAGATTTGATGACATCCACAATTAAGTAAGTCAATTTATCTAAAAATGTACAAAAATTGAGTTAATAGCCCAAATGAAGGCAGCTTCTTCTGAACTGGTTGAACTGGTTCAGTGCCAAGGACAGCAAGCTTATAAAACTTTGAACTCTGCCCCTGAAGCTCTGGTGCAGATACAATGCACGTAATGATCAGAATGGAACCCAACAGGTAGCTAATATAACGAAAAGAAAGATGCCACGAGAGAATTCCAGTCTTAGAATGTTTCATGAAGTTGACAAAGACAGCACAGTTTTCATATGACCGATCAACAATGCAGTCCACAAATCAAACCTTGTCATAAATGCATGCAACATACTTTCCCAGCTGTAATTCAGCATCAATTACAACTTGTTGCTCTTTGCCAACAACATCAAAATTATCATAAGCAGAGATCCTTGTTTTTTTTTTAATGAGGCTGTTAAAATTGGGATGAAACAATGGTGGGACCTTGTACCTGTCCCCTTGCATGCATTTTTGAATGGTGCGGACAAGTCAAGGTCTTTCTCATTTTGGTTGACATCCATCACTGACACATAGAAAAATTTGACTCTTGGAGTATAGATTTGAGGAGCAGTAAGAATCTGTCCGACTGTAGTTGCCTGAAAGCTTGCTTGTCCAACCAAACGTTTGACCGTTCCACCAATGCCACAGCACAGAGTCTTACCATGCGATGTTGCAAAAAAATTCCATTCTGTATCAAGGCCATAGTCTTTTTGATGATTGCTGAGGTTGCAAAAACTTTTATAGTTTTTGTCCGGACTCGCTGCTCCAATGCTGAAGTAAAAGGGCTTTCTGATGAATGGAAATTCCTGTTTGACATTTATACCACCACAAGGGTAATGAAAGTATGGGCAGTTATGGTATCAGGCTTATCACAATCTGATAGCTTACAGATTGGGAGTACTGAAGTGTACCTGTTGATTTGCTATGGATTACAAAAGGGTGAAGGGTTGCTTGAAAGTTGATTTAGTGAAAACTTCGTAATTCGTCTTCGATCACAAAACTATAGTTCTCAGAATAGTTTAACACGACAATTATCCCCAGAAAGAGTTTCCTTGAGTTCACTTAGAGGAGTCAGATAAAAACTGTGATGTCTTTGTCAACTCTATGAAACATTTTGAGCCTAGACTTCCCTAAAGGCTTCCTTCTTTTTGTTAGATTAGCTAGCTGTTGGCTTCCATTTCAGAAAATGTATGCATTGTGTCTGAACCAGAGCTTCAGGGACAGAGCGTAAAGATTTATAAGCTTGCTGACATAGCACTGAATCAGTTCAACCAGTTCAGAAGAAGCTGCCAGCATTGGGGCCTTTAACTCAGTTTTATGTACATTTATGGATAAACTCAATTGTGGATGCCATCAAATCTATGTGTTCAGAGTAGAATAACTCACATTTTCTGCATTTCTGACAAAAAACAAGTAATCAACACACACGCTGTCATGGGGTAAAAAACGCCTAAATTTCATAAAACGATTTTCATAAGAAAAGGTAGTAGTACAATCTGATTTTATGACCAAACGACAAGCATATGTGTACAATTATGTAGGGAAAAAAGGCTGTCTTGGGTAAATGACTACGCTATGATTTTGGCTGTTAAAAATTAGTCTAAAATTGCATGTTTTCAGTCTGAGCCATTTTTGAAACGCCCTTACTCCAAATTTATGTATTCAATACTACCCAAAATCTTTCTACAGACAGTCATGTGCCTAAATAGAAGGAATGTGGCCCCAATATACAGTTGTACTTTATTGTACCATTGCAGTTGCAACCAGAAAATTGAAATTTTCATTTCTGCATTTACCAAAACCTTTAATTTGGAGGCATATATCTAAAAAAAATTAGTGGAGATAGAAGTCTTCTAATGGCATATTCTAAAAGCCTGGGCGCTAATTACATATTATGCCACTATTCAAGCTCACAACTCATTTCGGTCCCAAGATATTGGCATCTGAATTTCGCTGTTCTTAAACATGAATAATTGCGTTGGTGAAAAATGGTGTATACCCTCCTACTGTGAAGGGCCACAGCACAAAAACCCTTTAAAATTTGACAAAACATTTTGCACATGTTCATCATATATGTTAAGGTACCAGTACAAATTTTCTAGCCATATCAGAGTCGGTCGCCAAGGAAACTTTTCAGACTTTTGTCGACTTCATATGGAATGATCCGCAGATAATCAAGCGTGATGTACATTTATCTATTGTCTGTTCTTAGCTTGTCTTCAATCACGCTAGAAGAAGACAGGCGAATGCTTGGCCAGGTTGGAGACTGCAATGCTGTCAAAATGATCATAAGCACATATATGGCACATATAAATGGGTTGCAGGTTGCCGAGATTGGCGACAGTATACGGTTGCATCACGTTTCAAAATCTTTTTCATTTTACCAAGGTTGGAATCGAAGCAGGGAAGAGTTTTTAAGCTTCCCTTATCGCTCTCAGGCATCCTGATTCTTAGTCTCCCCAGAGACAATTGTGTTGCATCATTTATTCTTCAACCTTGATTTTAGTCGACGACGAAAGAGCTTTTAATTGCATAAAAAAATTCGTCCAATATATTGTTCCAGCGTATACAAGATACCGAGTCGAACTAACATTTCGAGTGATGTACGACTGTAGACAAAAAGCAATTAATCTTTCTCCACGTCAGGGAAAGAAAAGCGCTGTTTTGCTACTCAGCAGGTGCGAAGGCGAGAATGCTCATCTCTGATCTTTTAAAAGCAGCGTATGAAAAGTTTTGAGCATAGCTGTGTAAGGTACGTTGACGCCCGGTCCACAATATAACCTTTTGAGAGTAAAAATTTTTTGTGAGTATTCCTGTTAAATGTTAATACAGTATTCTAAATAAGTTAAAAATGAATCCCTTATCTCTTAAATTTTTTTGACGATTGAAATTTTTTGTGCCCCACAGGTAAGCTGCCAGCTGCATTAACGGAAGCGTGTCACTGGATACATATCATCATGAGTTCTGCACCGTCAATTTTACCCGCCAGGTGGACAAGTACAACTATAATACGGGACATCACATGATCGTTAACGGGAGCAGGTCATGCTTACTCTGTCCAACCGAAGCTGTACCAGGCATATGGGTCTCATTTAAGGGCCCTCTTGAGGGTCCGTCACTATCGTGTGCTGCCGGTACTGGCCCATGGTGTGACGGCTCCCTCGTACCAACGGCCTGTCAGTAAGAAGAGAACCATTTAATTCCATGATTTTGCAAAAAAAAAAGGGTGCTACAATAATGGCACCGCAGACAAGCTGTAGCTACAGTGGATATCCTATCACCCAAGTCAGTAATGGACCTGAATAATTCAAAACAAGCAATAATGAGATGAAGACATTGGTCGAAACAAATAGAACAACAGATTTACTGCGGCTGGTGTAGCGGCAGTAAGAAAAACACAGTAGCCTTTGCATGCACACTTCATTTTTGGTTTTGGCTGACGGTGGAGATTCTGCTGTGGAGAACACTGTGAAACTGACGGTTATTTTTGAGACTAAATTAACAAGAAATAGGAGCACAGCCGATATCTTTTGTGATGAGCACTGCCACGGCAACAACGCTGGCAACTGACACAAATGACCACTAATTTGTCAGTTCATCTCCTACAGAAGAGAATCATCAGAGATACGGAACCAAGTTGGTGGCACGGCTGCGTCTTATTTTGAATATTCCTAGTTCCATTACCGAGTGGGTCAGCCTAGCAATCCTTTAGTGTCATAAAAAGGACAGATTTATACAGACCAATGGAAAATTGAACTAATTAGGAGTTTCTATGAAGTATTGAGCAAAAATTAGACATGAATCTCATCATGCAATGCACATTAGAAGTGTACGGTGCTGTTCACCTGCTGCAGTATGGATTTCCCTCTGTTCTTACAACATTTGGAAATGGAGGCTGCAAAGACAGCACAGGCATTCTTTTATTTATCTAAATGAACTTCGCAAAACAAAAGCAAACTTTATCAAAACTTTTGCCAAATTATTAAGACTGTACAGAGGTTCAAAATAATTTTTTTTTTGTCCGCTGGTCTGACTCCAACATATATGCAAGGTGAAGGCTTTGACCACAATATTTTACCTCGCTTACTCCAAAATAACTCAGTCAATAAAGGTGAAAAACTGTTCTATTAACAAATTGCCATAGATACCACACTTTATACAGAGGCAGCTGTGTCACCAAAATGGCATTTATACAGGTTGGGGAGGTTCATTAGGAGAGAGCAAGTATAATAGGAAACCTCATGGTCCCGCATCAGGAAAACATGGCATCAAAAATTCCTAAGAAAGCTACGATGGCCTTTTGCCCAGTTCCGTAGGCAAAGGGCGTTAGCTATAACATGTTGATGGTACTCAGGGACACACAAAGTAAATGTACAGTTTGCTGAATTGACACTTGTTTTTAATAGCCTGAGCTTCAATTTTTTATTTTCTATTTTTATTAGCCTATTGATCACTCCTTTAAAAATTTTGAAATTAGTCTCAATCTGAAAGTTGAGTTCTATATACTGTAATGTGTTTTCCGTTTGCATTTTACCAATGCTCTGATTGCTTAAGCAATTAGATCATTGGTAAAATGCTAATGGGAAAAACCGTAATAGAAAAATATGAACCAATGATTAGGCACAAACGGCTCTTAAAATACTTTGATGCACCAAACAAATATTCCAGGTGTTTAAGTAGAGTGGAAAACTNTGAGTGTGACGACTCTGAACATGTCCTCCTGAACTGGAGTCGCCGATTGGCGGTGTGAGTTGCGGGCTAACGACAGAGGTACTATGCCGTTAGCGAGCCACTGCAAATTAAACATTTTGCACCCGCTTAAACCAAAACTGCATAACAGTTAACCCTTTTGCAAAACTACTAAAACAGTTAAGCAAAACGTTTAAACTGTTCGGTCTGAAATTTAGGTTCTGACCGTTGTGAGCTGAAGATCTAACACGCATGAATGACAAATTTTAATTCATATGCTTTTCCGACTTAAACCATAACTGATTAAGTAGTTTTGCAAAATGGTAAACTGTTATACAGATTTGGTTCAAACGGGTGCAAAGTGTTTAAATTTGTGGTGATTGCTTAAGCAATTAGATCATGGGTAAAATATAAATGGGAAAAACCGTAATAGAAAAATATGAACCGATGATTAGGCACAAACAGCTCTTAAAATACTTTGAAGCACCAAACAAATATTCCAGGTGTTTCAGTAGAGTGGAAAACTTCTACACCACCGCAAATAAAATACGAATTTGATTTTCTTCATGGGAGCAGTGTCAATATTCATAGTCGCACCTACCCTTTGTTGTCATAGCAGACAAGCAAGGGTGTAAATGAAATTTAAACAATTTAGACCTGGCTAGAGCTAGAGGAGACTAGGAGCATAGGGCGACACCTGGAGCAGTAACAGAATTTGCAGGCTGAAACAGCCAGGCAGAATTGGTTAACTGGTAAATTTCTGAGATAAGATTGTACTGAAGACATAAAATATTGCCCACTGGTATTAAAGCTATACCTATTTGTAACCTGGAGCTTAGGACCACACATACGGTAGTTTAGAGGGCATCACTTCACCAGTACAAATCTGACAGGTACAAGTGTTTAAAATCCAGTTGGTCAGGAGAAACAGTAGCAGTCTCACCAGCTCATCAGGTGTACCGACGATCGATTCTTCTTTCACAGATATGCAGTCATCATCAGTCAGTTCTTGCTTGATCTGGACATCACTTGCTACTATTACAGTAAGAGGGATTGAAAGCATGCTGTCGCCTGAAACTGAAATGCTATAATGAAGAAAAATTATTGCTACTTCCATATGCCTGTCAATAAAGTAGGGAATTAGATAACCTACTACAATCTTTAAAGAATCACAGTTAAAAGACATGAACTGAGGTAAAATGTCATGAAGGTGATATTTCACACTTTAAAAATATAGGCATCAGAATTTTGGAGCGAATCGTGGAGCTGGTAAGAAATAAAAATGAAGATCTGTGTGACTCGGACTCTATCAGGAGTGTATGGCATAGGAGTCTACAGTGATTCATAATGCACAAATGCATAGATATTTAGGCTCATCTAATTTTCGGACACCTAAAATGTCATTTATGAATGGTGCACTTTACCTAGTGAGATGAAATATTAATTTTTTACACAGACAAGGTGGGTGATCCAATACACTCCAGGCAGTAACGTCAAGCAAGATGCACTGTGAAGCACAAGGAATATAGTTTCAATGACTTAGTACCATAGAATACAGCAGCGGCCATAATGGTTCGGACACCTAACAATATATCAAAAAATCATTAATATCTCCGACAATTGGTAAAATACATCTTTCAAATTTGGTACACATCAAGTAACATATCATACCTGCATTGTGTCAAAATGTCACTCGTAAAGGAGAAATGAAACCAAAAATACAATTGAACAAATATTTAGCTCAAAAAATTGGCGTGGACAAAATGATTCGGACATCTCAATTATTCTAGATTTTTCTACATGTATCAACGAAATTTTAAGAAAATACATTACGTCAATTGCTCCTAATAGGCTCCCAGTCAGTTTCTCTGCAACCTTTGCCCTGTCAACATGCCTAGAGGAGTGCCTGCGCACCTGCTCCTGTCCGGGAGTTAATTGTCAAGTTGCGCCATGATGACCACATGTCAATACGGGATATAGCCAAACACATAAAGCAGCCTAAAAAAAAAGTGTTGTTAGTGACATACTAGCTAAGTACAACAAATGTAGCTCTACCGCTGTGGGAATTTCTTCAGGAAGACCTCGAATTACCTTGAAAACCGATGACAATACTCTGGTCAGATTATCAAAGAAGGATAGTTTTCAAACCGCTGCATCAATTTCTCGAGAATTTAGCCAATCTCACGGAATACAAGTATCGAGGAAGACTGTTTCATGTCATCTGAAGGAAGCAGACTTGCACCCTCGTTCCCCAGCAGTCAAACCCTTGATAAACAAGAAGAATAGGAATGCTCGCCTGAGCTTTGCATCGAAGCATGTCCTATGAACTGATGACGACTGGGCTACGGTGTATTTTAGGATTTTTAGCGACGAGTCAAA
The DNA here is from genome assembly GCA_001587735.2 of Parhyale hawaiensis. Taxonomy (NCBI): domain Eukaryota; kingdom Metazoa; phylum Arthropoda; class Malacostraca; order Amphipoda; family Hyalidae; genus Parhyale; species Parhyale hawaiensis. The sequence continues at coordinate 5,760,891 of LQNS02278115.1, read as the reverse complement.
GTTTAATTTGTTTGGTTCGGATGGCAAGAGATTCGTCCGTCGATCAGCTGGTGAAAGACGGTCCAAAAACTGTGTAAAAGCAAGTGTGAAGTTTTGCAGAGGCAGCGTTATGGTGTTTGGCATGTTCTCGGAAAGCGGTACGGGACCTCTTGTCCGATTGCAGGGAAAGATAAACACAACAGTGTATAAAGAACTGTAGCAGATGCATGCCGTACCTGTTCTTAGCAATTTTTCAAGCCAGAACCCCATCTTCATGCAAGATAACGCCCCCTGCCACACGGCGAAAGTTTCTAAGTCCTTTTTACAGGAAATAGGAGTGGACATTATGGACTGGAAAGCTCAAAGCCCGGACATGAATCCCATTGAAAATTTATAGAAAGTATTGGGAGAACGCACAATGAAAAGCAATCCAGAGAATATAAATGATTTGTGGACCACTTTACAAGCAGAATGGGCAAAAATAAAACCTGAAGAATGCAGCCATTTGATACAG
>LQNS02278115.1:5728023-5745537 GCA_001587735.2 Parhyale hawaiensis | reverse complement strand
AAAAGATTGCAAAGTACCCCACTTTTTTTACATTTTGAAATCTGAATTTTCTCCTATCTTATTCCCATAGAGCGTGACAGGAAAGATATAAATATACAAATAAATAAAAACACGACGTGAATTATTATATAGTACTGATATTTATTCAAAAATTGGAGGACTTCCAGGCTGAATCATTTTGTACGTAAGAGTTAGAACGCTTTCTGGGTTTTGTACAAAACCCAGAAGGCGTTCTAACTCTTACCTACAAAATATATAAATATATATTTATAGATAAACACACGACGGTCGTTCTTAGTATAAGATTGGATACCACCTCGGGAGAGGATAAAGTTTGCATTCTAGCTGGAACTGCTCTCGGGTCATTGCCGGAAAATTGGCGGTTTGGCTTGGAACATATATTTGCGCATTGTAATTTCCGCACTTCGTATGCTTGATACGGGTCGGTTGGCATCATATGCGAGTAAAAATGTTTTTATTCTGTTGAATTTACATAGGTTCTTTCAGTATTACATAGGATAAAATTAAGAAAGATGATAAGGGTCTGAGATATCACTGATGCATAGTGCTTTTCTTGGGTGGAATTTCCCCAGGTTCCAGCTACTAAAATATATTTGATTTAATATAATGCTTAACTCTATGTTGATTAGATAGTAGCTATAATAGTCAAGGGGTAAGTGCGCCACTTCACACAAAGAATAGCGCGTGGTATGGTACGATTCTGCCGTCGAGCGCTGTAATGAGGGCACCGGGAGAGAATAGGTCTCACTGTGCACGCTGCTGCAATGGGAGGACAAATGGGTAGCGCAGGGCCAAAGTTGCTGACTCGCACTCATTATCGAGACGGCGAAGGTTTCAGCCCCAACCAGGGAAGATCTTGACGCTCGGGAATGTTAGTTTAGCAATTCTTCTACTCATAGTCATTTAAGGGCGCTGTCCTTAGGGTCAGGGATGGAGGTGCAGTTGTTTATCGGGTATACCGTCAATAGAACGCCATAGCTCGGGCCATCTGTGATTGACTGCATTTGGCTACACACAAACCAGAGAATGTGTGGGCGGCTGCAGCCGTACACTCCCCTAGGTCCGCATTAGGGTGCACCACAAAAAAAAAAAAGTGAGGGTTTGCTCGTTGGGGTGCGCGGCCAAGGCAACTTAACCTTGACTGCAGCTGGTCTGTGCGAGTCTCGGCCCCTTGATGTTCTTAATTTTCGGCCATTGTGGAGCGTCTGTTGCACTGCAGATCAGCAGGCAATAAGTCACGCTAATTTATACAGAGGCAGCACTGCTAAAACATTCGTTGCTGAACAGTCCAGTATTTGTTATTTGCCAGTCGCTGTTGTATTAGCCTTGAGTACAATGTAAACAATGATGGAGGTAGTAGATGAAGCCAAACTGACAGACATTAAAGTATGTCTCAAGTAACGAGAAGCAATTAAAATAATGGAGCTTAAAGACTTATCATATCTGTATGATGTAGACTAAAACCGCGGGGCACCATTATGTGGGACAGCAGTGTCAGGAACACCACGGGGCACCATTATGTGGGACAGCAGTGTCAGGAACACCACGGGGCACCATTATGTGGGACAGTAGGTAGTGTCAGGAACACCACGGGACACAATTATATGGGACAGCAGTGTCAGGAACACCACGGGGCACCAGTTGTATGGGACAGAAGTGTCAGGGACACCACGGGGCACCAGTTGTATGGGACAGCAGTGTCAGGAACACCACGGGGCACCAGTTGTATGGGACAGCAGTGTCTGTAACAAATCTCTCTCTTGCTTCATAACTTTTCTGAAGACTTTAATCTAAGCCCCTGAAAAACATGAAATAGCGAGCTGGAGAGTACACAGTGTTGTATTTCTTCAAAGTATCACTAATGCAGATAATGGTTGACTTATAAAGGTAAAGTCAACGTGACCATACCCCGACTGGGAACCCCGCATGCAGTGGTTTGCACAGCAGATATAGGCCAACAGGCGTATACGGCTGAAGTCGACCAAAGATTGTCTAGAGCTATAGCACCAGTGGCGGAAGACTCCATGCAACAATCTGCAACCCCTAACCTTCCCCATTGCTGGGGAAAGTCAGTAAACCAACAGCAGTACGCAGAACAGATGCTGACTGATCACATCAAGCGCCACGAAGAACTTGCCTAGCTGAGAGCGAGGTTCGAGCCTGCGGCCTTGAGAGTCAATGTCAAGTGCTTTAGTCTGCTGCTACTGATGCAGAAAAGTCAAAGAGTGCACTAATATTGATCTTCACATGATGTCTATTGAGTCCGGCCCTGGGAGGGCAGTGCAGAGCACCAACCGGCAGCTTACTGAAGGCTTATTAGTAGAGCCCGGATTTATGGCAGTTTCCGTCGTTAGTACTATAAGTGCACTGAGAGCTATAAATGCAACATATTAGGCTGTGTTCACATGCCCCTCATTGTAACGCGTTCACACAAACTGATAGACGCGGCGCGTTGATTTGAGAGAAGCAGCTGCAGCAAGCGCGGTAGACTGAAGAATGAAGCATGTCCCTCTTTTTTAACGTGCTGTGTCATTCAAGTTCAGTAAACAGAACTTATAAATGCTAAATTTATCCTCTGCAGCGTTCACAGATCATGGACAAGTCGACAAAAAAAATTTTTCATCTTCACTTTAATGATTAGAATTACTGTACAGTACTCCCGTTGAAGAGAAGAAAACTAGAAAACCCGAAAATGTAATAAGAACAAGGACGCCATCTATTATTTGGTAGTCCAACTGATTGCTCTGTGCTGAGTTCTCTTCTGTCAGTTCAGGTTATAACTATTTTTAAATTAGGCTATTCCTATCAAAATCAGTCTATCAGATTATGGGAGGCGAATGTCACTTCAAACCGACACGAAATATAAGCGAAAATGTAAAGAAACTATATACTAACTGAACGCGTGGCGTCATTCATATGAATGAAGGACACTTCTAAATATGGACAGAGACATAAAAAGATGACCCACGGCTCCGGCGCATTTTCATGATTAAGCACGTTACGATGAGGGACGTGTGAACTCATGGCACTTATTATCACTGCCACGGGTCACAAGACTTCAAACGCCATGACAATTGCTTCCCTTATCACAATTATTCTTTCATGTATTTGTTGAGGAAAAAATATAATTGATTTGAGCGCCCCTCAAAATTTGACAAGTAAATTTTTATAACCTCTTTCCTTCGGGGGGATACATCCTGGGAACAGGTAAAGCGAGATATTCGCAAGAATCATTCTCGCCACTGTGAAGAATTGTCAATTAGCACAAGCGCACTGTATACCTAGTGCTGATAATTGGTATTTGGAACTGATATAAGTGTCCGTTGATCCACTGACATGCTATTCCCGTTTGCTATCCGACTTTTTTGTCTTTCCAATTTTTTTGCTGTATTTGCCTTTACTTTCCTATTTCTTCCACTCCTATTGCTTAGGTGCATTTTTTAGGAGCTATAACTACAATATTTTCAGTGCAATAAATCCGGGCTCTACTTATTAGCTCTTAGGCAAAGAATGAAATACCGAGGCAGTCCGGCCCTGGGAGGGCAGCACAGAGCAACAACTGGCAGTTTACTGAAGGCTTATTAGCTCTTAGGCCAAGAATGAAATATCGAGGCAGTAACTGTTACCAAGCCTGGCTTGTGACTGGACAGCTTGGGCTTAGGTCACGGTTGTAAGGCAAAGAAGCCCTATGAGAGAAGCTGCAGCGCAGGTGGCAGTACTAGCATACAGTAGTTAATTCTAGTCATGATGAGGAGCCAACACACCCACTCTGTAAGCAATTCCTTGAACAGATATAGCAAATGTTAGAGAATAGAGGAACAACATTGTCAAGTTGGTACAGTGAGGGCAACAGGAGACGGTGTCTGTGTTGTAGGGTAAAGTGCATTATCAGGCTAGCAGTGAACAGATCATAAACGCGTTAAAATCTAAATGACATATGTACAGGAAGTCGATGGTACAAGTGAAACGTGTTGAAAAAATCATCACGTTTTTATTTTTGAGCAGAGCCGGCAATTGCCACGAGACCAGCCAGTCAGGAAGACGTCACCACGAGCACTCGTACAGCGCCGGGGGAGCGTGCAATATCCCCGGCAAAACCCAAGTTTTGCCTACTGCGACACATCTGCAGTAACGTTAGACTTAACACAACACTAAACTCAACAGGTAATTACCGAGTCGCAACTCATTCACTTTTGTATTAATAAGTTTTATTAGCAAAAATTATCAAAATGGCGATCCATTACAAGAAAAGTTGATGAAATTAAATCATATGAATCTAACACAAAAAAGTATAAATTATACGTCAGCGGCGTAACAAGCCATACGACCGTCGTCTTTATGAAATTGAACTCATTTCTCTCGAGCAAAGTCGACTCAGGAAGTAACTCATCTAACTATCCAAGTACTTGATTGGCTGTAACAATGTCCCTATAATGCGACTCTTCGATAGACGTTGATAACCGCCTCCAAAACTGCGGACAAAACTAACATCAACAGCGAAAACGTACCCATCAGCAGTTTTTCCGGTACTGCATAGTGAAAATTTGAAGGAGATAATCTACTTCCGAAATTGTAGAAACAGAGACGGTCAATAAGGGAGGCTTACTCAAGGAGAATACTACTACTGACAGTCATTGCATTAAAAAATCCTCTGGAGAACCACTGAGAGCATTACGCTCCGCAACTTCTAACCCCTACTCCATGGCTTACCAACAACTAATATAGATGCACTAGACATAGTTTGCTACCTACCTTTGCACAACGACAATAGATGATACAGGGTCAGAGCTTGAGTCTGAGTAATAGTATTCTAGTTTAAGTCTCCCTACTCACAGAGTACACTGTGATCTTAAGAGAGGTAAAAAGAAGGGAAATATAGAATGTCAAAAGAAAAAGTGGAACCCATGCACGAGTCAATGCGTATGGGAACAGGAAGAAGGGAAAGAAGAGGAAGAACAGAACAAAACATCATCCGGTGTATGAAGATGGAAGGAAGCTAAGTGGGCACGAAAGACAGATGTCCCGAAGGTCTAGCTAATGGCTAAGGTAACCTATGGAATCCCCGAGGGGCGCTGCTCCCAATAACATAAGCTGGACGAACCTAGCCTAGTGAAGTAAAGATAGATTCAGAAGAATATCAAATTATGGGTCAATCTTACTTGGCAACTGATAAGGTATATAAAAACGAGTACTAACGAATAAAATCTCATATTGAACGTTTCGACCACAAATTTAGGTCATCTTCAGGAGAACAGAAGGGGAAACATAGAGAACCTAACTCTACAAAACTAACCTTCTCAGCATCTCAGTAGATTCAGAAGAATTTGACGAATTATTTTCATCGGATCTACCAGTCACACCATTTGAGTCATTGTATGCTTAGCATTGTGGGTAAAGCTTCATATTTTATTCACTAAGCTACGTGACATTAGGCAACTAATGCCACAAACATATACGGAAACATATGGCAGTCAATCAGTGAATAATCTACCAAGTTGAGGCCACTGGACCCGCAGCGACACTCCGTCTCCAACCATCTTTAGTGGGAGAGCGGAAAAACTGAAGTTGGAGAACCACTACAATAAAGTAAGGCGAGATGAAGGTGGTAGTGAACGGCAAGTTACGCCGCTCTGCAGCCCGGCGGCAGTGGGGGGCAGATGCAAGCGCCCCGTACTGCAATGATCACTGCGACATGTGATGCTTGATTACGTCGGGGCGCGAAGGGTATTGATGTTTCTTAAAACGTTTCACATTACCCTGGACCATTTAATCATTTGCCCATTAAGTTATTGCGAATTTATTAGGACTTGGAGAGGGTGGGGATCTGGGCAGCGGAAGCTGCAGAGAGAAGTGAGGTCGGGAAGCAACAAAGGATATTGTACTACAAAAAATGCATCAATTAAGCGCAGATCTTCGCACGACTGGCATTTTCTCATTTTTTGAGATGTCCGTAAATTGCATGGGTAATGCAATATTGGGTCTCTCAATATATCGTAAAACGAAACAATACAAAGGACTCACGAACATTCATTTCTCAACCATTTTTCAATTTTGATGCTAAAATAAATCTCAAAATACTTAATAACATATCACGCCAAGGTAGCCAATTAATTTTGAGAACAAAGAATTCTATCTAAAGATGATTTATCTACTTAGGTCTCAAAATAATCCGATGTAGTTAATATTCACTCTAAAATAACTTAAACTTTATATAACCACCCTATTTCATTTTTATTATTATATATTTTGTTTAACTTCCGTAGCCGCAACTCAGGCGTTTCAACAGAGAAACAACTTGTGTAATATTCAAATACCGCATATTGAGTAGGCGTGGTGGTTACGTGCGCTAATACGGGCAGGGAAACAAGGCGCATAGTATAGCTAGTAGGAGACACTCAGTTGGTCGGCTCCTTTTGTGTCCTTCCACACGAGAGAGACTAGAGATGTCCCGCGTACCAGGTCGGCTATCTCGATCGACAGCCCACTTCACGGAACATAAAGAGGAAAGTACAGAACCTACCTAACCTTACAAAACTAACCTCGTCAGCAGGAACTGCGGCAAGCTGCAACATCTCCTACGGATAAGGCACTCGGGAACCTCGGGTGCGTGATGCCCAAATATATTGTGGCAGGGATATATTTCATTGATATGAATGTGCAAAATGATACTATTGAAATGCGAACCAACTACGAAGCAAGATGTCCGATAGTTGTGATATCGACAGTCAACAACACGTTTAGTACTCTCTGGTTTGAGCTTGTGATAATTGTTTACAGTTTATATTGACAAATCTGGAGTTTTTTTACAATAGCCAAAAAGCAAACAATACATAAATGAACAATCAATTAGCTAATATCAAAGCGTCATTTTTTGCGAAAAATTCTCATTGTTACTCTGTAACATAATCCAGCGTCACATGTGGCTGCAGTTTAGGGATAGACACCCTCACGAGTTACCGCTACACCGGCCACTCCATCAGCCACAGCAGCTAAGTGACTATGCCGTCACACAACTGGCGACTACCTACTCTACATACACCGGGTTGCTGATAGCGAGAATATAGGCGCTGCTCCTAATATTGAATAAGAAAACAGAAAAAACCTTCCCTAGTTTAGTTTACATGAGGAAGGTTTCACCAGAATGTCTTCGAGTATAATGACGGACGAGATCGCACTTAGTAACAGAAGCATAATCACAAATGCTGCATTTATTGAGTTTCTCGCCCGAATGTCTACGGGCAAAATGTATCTTTAGGTTGCCCTCATACCAAGAAGCATAATCACATTTACTGCATTTGTAGCGCTGCTCTCGCGAATGTTTGTGGGCAAAATGTTGCATCAGATGGCCTTTGTACCTAGACGCATAGTCACATTCGTCACACTTGTAGCGTTTCTCCCCCGAATGTTTGCTAATTACATGGCTTGCAAGACCGTAATTAGTGGAAGTAGCATAATCACATTCTGTGCACTTGAAGCGTTTTTCTCCCGAATGTTTACCCGCAACATGCAGGTTGAGATGATTTTTGTTAACACAGGCATACTTACATTCAGTGCATTCATAGCGCTTGTCTCCCGAATGTCTGTTAGCAAAATGATTAGAAAGAGCGGCCTTATTAATAGCAGAATAATTACATTCAGTGCACTTGAAAAGTTTTGGTCCTGAATGTTTGCGAGCAAAATGTATAATAAGATTACTTTTTGCAGCACAAGTGTAATCACATTCACTACATGCGTGGCGTTTCTCTCCTGAATGCTTGCAGTCATAATGACGACCGAGATGGTTCTTTGATACACTAGCGTAATCACATTCAGGGCATTTCCAAGGCTTCCAATCAGTATGACAAGAAATGAAATGCTTAACCAAACGTCCTTTGTTCTTTGAAGTAAACTCGCAACATTTGCACTTGTAAGGAAACTTTCCTGAATGCTTACCAGCAAAATGGACGCGCAGGCCCTGATCAGAAGCACCGACATAGTCACATACACAACACTCATGAAATGTCATGACAACATTCACACTAGTAGCAGCAACTGGAAGGTTACCACCAATAAGGAGCTTGTCAGATGAAGATGAGCCACACAGCTTGTTGACTGATGTCACAGGATCGGTCACGGGAGCTGGGTCAAGTTTACTCTTTCCAACCGAAGCTGTGCCAGCCATATGGTTCTCACTTGAGGGCCCTCTTGCGGGTCCGTCACTATCGTGTGCTGCCGGTACTGGCCCATGGTGGGGTGGCTCTCTCGAATTAACTGGCTGCCAAAATACACCAGAACAATAAAACAAATACATATCTGTTTGTATACGAATACTTTCCGCGTCCCACTGTATTACTGCCTTAGTAAACACCTGCATATTTAATGCACCAGTAGCTCCCACTACCCCGGCGTTCAGCCGCGTTGCCTCTATGACAGAACATGATCAAAATCTGGAACTGGGCATGTGCAACGCTCCCATACAGCAGAATAGGATCACAAGCAGTGGTCAGGGCAGTATAATACTTCTGTATGGAAGAACACGACCACAAACATAAACAGTGAAGACGTCTTGGAGCAAATTATTTCTCTGGTGACTACAGGTTGTAAATTTACAAGAAGAATATTAACAGCTCTAACAGCTACAAGTACATGGCTTGCTTTAGTGTGGGTGTGTAGCTGGAACTCCAATAGCGTAAAGTTAATTTTTCAAAGACTGATCAACTGCGTGTTGTCTTCGAATTTCAGGAGCTTGTCTGAGACTAGGAGTATTTGGAAAGTGAATAAATAAGGATAAGGATACATATTAGTCGCTAGTCCTTAATGGAGTTTTCAAGACAAAGCAAAACAATATTCGTGCAACCACTAGTGACCAGTCCTTCTTACTAAACTTAATATTAGCGAGAAGTTTGGTTAATGTTAGAAATGATGGAAAAGATTTAGCTTTGATACGAATCATGCTTGTGGTCTAGACAGAACAATGGAGGATACATTAATATGACGATATTTTAAATGTACTTAGATAATCCTTGGTGTATTTTCAACAGCAGATTTTTAGAACTTTAGATTAAAAAATTGCTACAAAGTCGATTCACATGTATATTTTATGCCAAAGAAAAATCAGAAGTCTCACAAGTCACTGTAGAACATTATTATTTTTAACTCCACGTTTAACCACCGCTCCAAGACAAGTGTGATCTAAGCAGAAAGGCTCGGTGCGGCCGCCGAGGGGCGTAACACACCACGGACGACCGAGTCATCAATGATACATTATTTGTCTCGAGTCGGCCATGTGCGCTACTACGGGCAGGGAAACAGAGGGCAAAGCATTGAAAAAAACCTCGAGGGGATGACCCCTTTCGTGGCCTTCAACTCGAGAGAGAGTAAGGAAGTCTCGCGGGATAGGTCAGCTATATCGATCGACCGCCCAATTTGCGGAAGAGAAAGAAAACATAGAAAACCTACCTAACTTTACAAAGCTAACCTCGTCAGCACGAACTGCGGCCAGCTTCAGAATATCTGGCGGAAAAAAGGTCCTCAGGTACGTCCCTGGGGTCGTAAGGCCTATATATTCTGTCAGAGAAAGGGCCGGCCAGAATATACCCGTGAGGGCGACGGAACATTATTCGTGTGTATATATATATATAGCCTATCTTATATACACATATATTTCGATAGTTACTGGCTATTAGATGGCCAACAATCTTTCAATACAGCCTGTTGAATGGCTGAAATTCCGATATAGGTCTAACGGCCTGCTAGGTTCAAATAGCAAAAAAAACTATTAAAAACACCATAGCTTTTCTCACGTTTGGTTTAATTTTGAAGGAAAATAAGTCTACGTTCGAACGCACGCCCACTTCTCGACAGATAAACGTCCAAATTTTTGTATGCTGCCACCCACCACCACCCTAGTACGAGGAAGCTTGCCAGCAATGAGCTCTTGAGGGTAGGTCGAGAACCTAGTAGGTTAGGAGCATGGCTGAACAACGACCAGGTTAACTCACGCGCAGGTAGGTGTTAAGCCCCGCCCACTCCTGTGACATCAGGTGGGGAGATAGATAGCAAATAGTTTTGATTAGTTCATACTAGTTACTTGCTTAATAAATGCGGTGAGCCTGGGTTCCCATGAACAAAATAGAAGGGTAATCATTTCTACACTATTACCGCTGTTAACTGTGCAATGCAAAAAATCGGTTTGCTTGAAATAAGGCAATACAATGTCGAGCGAATAGGTTGACCGGCGAAAAAATCAATTACAAGAAAATAGCCACGGCTTACTATGTATTGATGTGGCTTATTTTGTAATCACCATATATCACTTTACATACTAGTGCACTCCGTGTAAAAAATTACCGCGGAAAAACATGGCTTACAGGAAGCTATCCACAGTAGCATAGGTACGTATTATCGGGGCACTACTAATCACTCTAGAAGAAATTTAATTTCAAATTTATTTACTCTACTTGTGAAATTTGTATTTTAAAGAGCTTTTCTCGTCAAAACATTACACGTTGTCAAACTAGTTTTACTAGTTCAAGCTTCATATATTAGTCGTTCGAAAGCGGTATTTCACTTGATTGAACAGTTTACGCATCGACATAGCATTTTCTTGTAACTTTTGTAAAAAAATAGTAATTATTAGGGCAACTTAACTAGACATGCGTTCAAAATTGAACGAGAACTATTTCATTTCATGTTTCATGACTTCTTTAAGAGAAATTTGCGTTTTCTGTAGCTACATGGAAAAATCTGGAGGAAAACTGAATTACTTATAATTACTACGTAGTAGTTTATCATTTTACAGGGGCAAAAATGTTTGAAGCACAGTAGACGATACTGGTGAGAGCGAAAACTTAGTGTACTCATTTACTGCCAAAACTTCCTTTTTTCGTTACTCCGGAGCTTTGGGAGAAAGAAGAAGGTTCACCAAGTTATTTTTTGTGATCAAAATAGCCGAGCATCAATTATCAGCCCATGGTAGCGGAAATATTGGTATAAATGAATAAGGTACGTGCAACACCGACGATCTTCTCCCCACCTGACGTCACACGAGCAGATGCGCAGAACCGTCTCAAGATGGTCAAGCGATGAGTTAACCTGTTACGTTGTTCAGCCATGGTTAGGAGGCAAGGACTCGTGCTACTAGTATCCTAATGATGTTTATTACATACTAAACCCATATATATATACTAAGAACATTAGCAGAACCAGTCCTTGCCTACTAACCTACAAGGTTTTTAGCCTAACCTCGAGAGCTCATTGTTGGGATGTACCTCTAATAGCCTGTTAAGATACATTTATATATAGGGTAAAAAGTCTAGTACCCATCCACCAAGCTAGTAGCCGTCTACTTGGCACTAAAAAACTTCCTGTGTGAAAACTAGCATTTCTGGAGAGCCGTACATAGGCCTTAGCTGCAGGTTAAGTAGTGATGCACCATCCCTGAAAATGACTGGTAAAAAAATTAAGTAAATAGAAATGTTGGTGGTTTTCACATTTTCTCACTAAAAACATGAAAAAATATGAAAACCACTACCATTTCTTTTTGTTTCTTTTTTGCGCCTGTCATTTTGAGGGATGGTGCGGCACTACTTAGCCTACAGTTTAAGCCTATGTACGGCTTTCTAGCACTGCTAGTTTTCACACCAGAAATTTTCCATTGCCAAGTGGACGGCTACTAGCATGGTGGACGAGTACTAGACATGTTACCCTAATACATATATATAACTAAACCATACCATTAGCTTTAACTAATGACGACGTAAGCATAAATTCAGCCAGTAGGCGTAACAAAATTCTTTACCTTTAACAGCCTCAAAAAATCCACAGATTTTCGTCGCAGGTGTTTTGACAAATAGATTTTTTTTGGGTACTTGTCAGTCCGTCACCACCACTACTTTACCATAGCTCGCCTTCTAATTTGCTAGCCGGTGAATGGTTAGGTGAGGCCAGGATAGGTTCCTGTTGTTTTATTGAGCTTTTGTTGCAAGAACGTTGCTTTCTGACATTGTTTTATATACTTTTGTTTTGTAAGGTGTTTATGTTTTTAAGCTATTAGTTTTTAGTTTATTAGGTTAGGTTAGATTATTAAGGTTGTTAACAGAAAAAGTCCTTGCCTAACCTAACGATACACTAGGGTATTACACCTGAATGTAGCATTAGTTAAGAAATACATTTAAATCCCCTTTAAGCCAGATAAACGTAAGCAGTCCATTAGTTATATACATATATTGCTGTTTAAGTGTAACTGGCTTGAAGGGCGTTCAAGTGTATTCTTACAATTACTACAGCATTTTAGGTACCATACCATGGTATGAGGTTATGATAGGCAAGGACTAGTTCTGCTAACATCCAAATAAGTTAGCCTTCATTAAGGTAAGGTAAGGACTGTTTCTGCTAGCGATCTAAATAAACTAACTTGAGCTAACCCACTTAACTAAAAATCTAAAAACCTAGAAACGTAAAAACCTTACAAAATAAAAATATAGGAGAAACAATAAAGTCAATATTCTTTCAATAAAAGCTCAATGGAACGTGACATACTTAACTAACGAGTGCCCGGAACCATTTATCTGTCGAAATACCCTCGAGATAAACCCGTAAATTTTCCCGAGCCGTGATGAGTAAAGAATTTCATTACGACTAATAGCCGACTATGCTCTTAACGCCGCCGCTAGTTGAAATCATATGTAGCTAATGTGTGCTATAAATTCAATGATAAGAGAAAATATAAATATACATACACTATTATATAAATATTTTATCAATTATTATCTCGTATTAGCTGTGTTTGCAACTAACGACGACAGGGTCATTCCATATGAACTCAACCAGAGGTCCCATGGCGACAGACTCGGATTTGGCTAAAAAATTGTACTGGAACCTTATTATATATGAAGAACATGCGCAAAATATTTTGTCAAAATTCAAAAGGATTTTTTGCTGTGGCTCTTCACAGTAGGGTGGTATACCCCATTTTTGACCCTCGCGAATTGAGAATGAATGTTTATGAACAGTCATATTTGGAAGCCAATATCTTGGGAACGAAATGAGTGTGAGCTTGAGAAGTGGCACAGAATATGCAAGAATGAAAATTTCAATTCTCTGGCCGCAGCTGTAATGCTACAATAACTCACAACGGTTTATTGGGGCCACATTACTTCTATTTAAACACATGACTATTTGTAGAAAGTTTTTGGACAGTAGTGAAATTACAGATTTGAAGTAAGGGAGCTTCAAAAATGGCTCAGACTGAAAAAATGCAATTTCAGACTAATATTTAAACGCCAAAATCATAGCGTAGTCATTTAACGAGGGCAGCTTTTTTCCCTACGTAATTGTACACACATGATTATCATTTGGTCACAAAATCAGATTGTGTTTTCACCTCTTTCATACAATAATTATATTATGAAATGTAGATATGTTTTATTCCCATGACAGTTTCCGTGCTAACTACTTTTTTGTCAGAAATGCAGAAAATGTGATGTATTTCTACTGTGAACACATAGATTTGATGGTATCCGCAAGTAAGTAAGGCAGTTTCTCCAAAAATGTACATAAAACCGACTTCATAGCCCAGATAAACAGCTTCTCTTGAATTGATACAGTGTTAAAATCAGCCGCTCCAACGTGATCCACCGATGATCCCGATGATAAACTATGCTGACAATTTCACTTTGATTGCAGTGATGCCTACCCTCAAGATACGTAATGTTGTCGTCCACTATCTGAATAGAGACCTGTCGCGCATTAGTCCATGGTGTTCAGCCAGAAAGACCAAATCTATGATTGCCAGTCGGTCTTTTGCTGCAGTATCCAACTCTGGAGATAGACGACACTTTGCTCCGGGGTCTAGCTCCTTGGAGACTCTCGGTGTTGTCTTTGATGAGAAGCTTACTTTTGAGCCGCATATTAGACGTCTGGTGTCACGTGCTGACAGTAGTGACAGGCTCTTGCGTAAAGAAAATTCTGAGTTTGGTGGCAAAACGGCAGTACGCAAATGCTTTTTACTGCCTGTGTTAGAGTATTGCTCACTGGTCTGGGCTCCAGCTGCTGACAGTCATTTGCTTCTGCTGGACTGACTTGTTAGCTCAGCCAGTGGGCTGTGCGCTGTAAGTTATCTGGTAATTTATCACAAAGGAGAGGAGTAGCCAAACTCAGTGCAAATAGAGGGCATAAGGTAACACCAGTAGCGTTTTGTAAGAATTTGCTAGAATAGAGTATCTTAGTTTAAGCTTGCAATATTGAGGAGGCACCAACTTGACATAACCGCTAAATATGTAAGAACACCATCAAAGCTCTTATCATAATTCCCAATATGTTTATCTAGATTAGAGAATTGGATGGTATCTAAGAAACACAAGGAATGAAACTAACTCAATATTTTCAAGTCTTCAGGTGTACTCCACTGCCTATACGACCAGCCTTGTGAACAGCTGACAGGACAACGTTCATTGAGAAGCAAAAGACAAACAATATTTAAACTCAGATGAAGTTTTGGCAAAATAAACACAATGCCTCGCCGATAGTAAATCCGCTATGCTAGTTTTTCCAAATTTTACGAAATCAAACGAGCCAATACAATGTACCTAAAGAAAATAGTAAGTTTCACAAGCATGAAGCTTCTTTGTTGACAATTTTGGTGGCCGAGCAAAGTAGCGATTTTTTTTTTTCAGTGGTGAAGCCCCTTACAGTACAGTGACCACAATAGACTGCAGCACACGGCATGTCGCGGCCACCAACAGAAAAATACAGCAAAATCTGCAACCCTAGATTTGCTCGCTCAGCTCTATTACTAAAGATAGCTTGGAGCACGCAACTGCTCACCTGCAGCAGAAGGATGCTGGAGTATCGGCTGACACACGCAGACAGCGAGGGACCGAGAGTGTTGCCAGCTGGCAAGTTCTTGTGCTTATCTTGCTGGGTCAGCAACATAAGCGCCAGTATGCTGCTGAGGGGGCACTGGCTCTAACCAGAATGGGAATGGTCTCGGGCGAGCAGGAAGTCGAAATAAGAACCTTACGTCGTTGACGCCTTAGCTGTTGATCTGTGATCGACAGCAGTCGTTTCATACTTTGCAGGCAGTTAACCTATATCTGCAGTACGGACTAGTGCTGGTGAATTTCCTAGTTGGTGTGTGCGGGCAAGGTGACTACCTTTACAAGACTTACAAATATTACTGTTCTAAGGCCACAGATAAGTTAGCAGCAATAGGCAGCTATTAGTCTCACCAGCTCATCAGTTGTCCAGTCGATGGGCTCTTCTTTCACAGATATGCAGTCATCATCAGTCAGTTCCTGTTTCATCAGAACATCCTCATCTGCAGCAAGAGGAGCAGGGGCAGCGACGTCAACTGCAACATACAATAAAATATAAACATACAACAGGCAGAGGCTAACCTCTGAACGCCAAAATTATGCAGAACATTCTGTAGGAAAACTGCTCCTGCAAGTGTATTAGTGATGACTCGGGTGATGAAGTTTACATTTCGGGGGTTGACAGCAAAAGCTGCAGCAATGAAAATCAAGATATTAGGTCAGTTATGAAAACAACACCCTAGATATCAATTAGCAATACTATGTATGCCTAACCTTGGGTTTGACAAAAACGAAATACCAAGATAATTTCTTGAAAATAAAAAAAAATCTTTATTCACACCGGCCCCCTTACCAAGCTGTAACAAGTAAAAGCAAGACACATCATCTATTTATCAATATTAAAATGAAAGTTTACCCCGCCCAAAAAAATGACTACTCTTGTCATTGAACTATAAACTTCATATAACAGTGAATGAAAAGCGCACACATCAAATACTGGGAAACGCAAGCAAAAATAAAAGAAACTAATAGCACCAGCAGTCAGGCTTAGCTACAATGAATATTTGAGACTCTCTAGTAGTGTCAAAGGAAACACATGCTGCAGCACAACTCTTCGCTTCAGTTACGGCATCCTATAACAATGCCAAAGATTGCTAAATTTCAATACAAGCGTGTAGCTTTGTAGAAAATTCATTGATTGCAGTATCACAATATATTTTTCATTCATCTATTACACAGAAAGCCAGCCAGAGACCATGGGTCTCTTCTGCACCAATGTTAAAGCCAAGGGAAAGCCGGTTTCTTACTGTACAACGAATAAAAGTTATCTAAACTTACTAAGAAGCAGGCTTTAAAGCAAACATAGTGCATTACACACTCACCATCAGACTTGATGCTTGCAACTGTCGGTTCTTGCTCAAAGAAGCCATGATACAGAGCTGGAGCTGCTATTCCCTCAGACACTGGCAACTGATACAACAGCACTGAAGGCTGCTTGAGCTTCACTGGCATTGTAGTACAGTCATATATAGAAAAGCCTTCAGCTGTTTCGGACACAGACAACTTGGGCAACATTACTGAGCACTGCCCCAACCTTACTGCTGAGGCAGCAGGACATGCATCAGGTGAACTTTGCTCCATGCTTTGCAATCAATTGCAATGTCAACATTGATGAGTTCTATGAGAAAGCTAATGCCAATAGTTCAGAAATACAAAAAAAAATAAGTAAACAAACCTAAGTTTATATCAGAGTCGCTTATAATTCTTACCTAGGTTATATATAAGAAACAGAATAAGAGTTTGAGTTAGCGAAGTGAGAAACGGACCAGTGAACTAATGACACAATTATTACTGAAGCTGATAGCACAGCATATGGACTCGTTCACTTCAGGCCTGTTACACTTACCTCAAACTAGCATTGAAAACCATCAAGAACTTAGATCAGTTTGCTACTGTAGGACGAAGCCAATAAGTTGAGTCAAGTCAACTGACAGATCAGAAGTGCCGTAATGGCAATTGTACATTAATTTATGCTGCTCTATGTTAAGTTTCACAATTGCATGGTGAAAAACAGGCAGAAAAATAGGCAACAATGGGAAAAGAGACGACAGCGAGACAGAATGATAGAAATGGGCATTGGTAAATCAGGAAGAAAAAATTCCGCATCATGAAGATTGATCTTAAATTAGGCAGTGTAACTTGAGATATGAAGAGTTGGGATTACCACTTGTTCTCAACATTTAGTAATACAAAGCAGGTGACCACTAAAAACTTTAATGAAAACCACAGAAGCAGTCACATATGATGAATTCCATAGATCTGTCACAAACACCAAGGTTAAAAATAGAGGTTGTTACTACCTGGATTTGTACTGGTCAATACTGACGTCACGCGGCACCAGTCATTTCCTACTCGTTCCGCCCTGCAACTTATTTGAGGCTGTCCGGCCCCTGTTGTCGACCCATTCATTTTATGACATGCGGTGAGCGGCCCTGCGACCAATTCAGTTATTACAATGATGATGCAATCAGTTGTTAGCTGGGGCGGGGGACCGCACGTTGCCGTCTCTGCGCTTCCAAGCATTTGTAAGGCCGTTTAGCGGCGCAGGTCGCAGCTCAAAGTTTCTGGCCACCGAATGGTCTCAGGCCGCAATGCTTGCAAAATGAAACAGCTACCAGGGCAGGATCCTAACAAATGA